>JAXBDA010008030.1:0-15909 GCA_036023075.1 Gaultheria prostrata | reverse complement strand
TATAAGTATTAAATGAGAGCAATTTTGACTTTAAATTCATTTTTTTATGTGACATCATCAATTTCCGTTAGTTTTTTAACGGAATGCTAACGGAAAAGGTTCTAGGGGGGAATCTTGATATAGTCAGTAAAAGCAGGGGAGGTCAGTGTCATTTCAGAAACCTCAGGGGAGGTATGTGTTTGTGTCAAAAACCTCAGGGGAGGTTACTGATAATTACCCTTAATTTAGAGAACTACAAGAAATCGGGGTTTTTTGCGTCCGTAAAATTTTCACAGACATATTTCCGACGGTAAACTTTTAAGGGCATAATTATGACGACACAGTCGAAAAGGTTTTTATCCTCCATGGGCGTCCAAAGCAATCCCGTCCCAAAATGCCTTTCGTCCAGCCAATAAAGAGAGTATTTTTTTCTTTTGTTCAGGCAACGAAAGATCAAAGAAGTTAGCTAAGTTCCATTTTTTTTTTTTTTCTTACTTTTTCCCAATTGCTCTAAAGAGTCTAAACACAAGGCTTAGTTTCTCAATCAAACAAATACTAACAGCAATCCACGAAATTCCATTATGCAGAGCTGAAAGCATTCTAGTCCAAATACATATATTCTTTCTTGAAATCATCTCTCAATCCTCCATGACCAACTCACCAACCATAATCTAAATAGTGTAATTCTATAACTTTTTCACAGTTGTCCTTCAAATGTCACAAATACAACGTGTCCTACCAGGAGAAATGACGCCTCACTAAAACCCAAGGGGCTTTTGGTACAACTTTTGCTTACCATGAGGCAAAAACAGCATGAATAAGCTGGAAAATGGAAACAACTCACTATCTTTAACGGGAGGGATACTTCTTAACTTATGATTTATGATCCTTCGATCAGCTTGTACCACAGTTTGGCATACCCTGCCGCCAGTCCATAACCACCAGGGTGGCAGCACTGTGCGCAAGTGCTCCGGCCACCACAAAAACATGAAAAATCTGGTGGCTATGTCCCGCAATATCAAACGCCCCCGGCTTCCACCGCTCGGGCACCCTGCTCATGTAAAACCCAGCTCCCACCGCGTACAGAACTCCCATCACAAGCTCATACCCTAGGGCCACAAGAATCTGAGGGTGGACCCGGTAGAGAACCACGGCGTGGGCAGCCGGGATTATCCCCGAGAAGCCCATGATGAGGAAGAGGGAGGCCCGGAAGGAGCGAAAGCGGGAAGTGGAGAGAGCAGGGGCAAGGAGGGCAACTATGACGAGGATACCGACGAAGGAAATGGAGGAGAGGTAAAGGAGTCGAGAGTAGGGGTTGCAAGAGAAGGCGTAGTAGATCGGGGCGAAAAAGGAGCAGACTATCATGAGGGAGATGCCGGCGTAGTCTAGGCGCCAAAAGAAGAAGTTGAAGCGTTTGGAGTGGCAAGCGAAGAGGTGGGAGAGGGAGCTGCAGATTAAACAGCCCATTGCTCCGGCTAGGAAAATAAACCATGGCCATCTGGGGATGGAATTGGAATCGTCGTGTCCAACCACGTCTACAAGGAAATGGTTTGTGATGTAGTGGGTTTCGTGGGAATCCTGCAATATCCAATTAAGTTTCAAAGTTCAGTAGCAAGCATATAAATAATAAAATCCAGCATATAATTCTAGTTTATTTTGGTTTAGGCTAAGTTTCAATTATGAATTTGTAGATCAAGTACATCACTGGGTATCCATAAGAAACAAATTACAGTAGTTTTTTTCTGTGAGTGTAAATCTCTCCACATGCATTTTCTTAATTTGTCATAGTAGTACTTTTCAGCGGAAGCATCACTTGAACTTATTGACATGCTCATGTGTAATGGCATCGCGAAAATGAATTTGCTCTTGCTTGACTGTGAGACCGTACCGTGACATTTAATGGTTCTTTAGTACTAGTAATTTTTACTGGGAGTATCATTTCAATTTGACAAATTAAGAAAATGCATGTGGAGAGATTGATTGGATTCTTGAAATGCAGCAATTTTAATTTGATTTTCTATATTTGTAAATCTTGGAATAACAGTAGTAGTTTATTTGAAAATAGGAAAATTTTTTGTCCATAAAAGTATGTGAAGGGCTTGTTCCCACCTGAGCTTCCCCCACTAAAAAAACATGGCTGCCCCAACGACAAAAGCCACCTTCCTTAGTCATGGCGTGGGCCACAATGTAATACAGACAGCTATTTATTGCACACACGAGTGCTTCAGCCTTCAAGTAAAGCCAACAGTGTTTGACCGAAATATGGAATGGCCAATGTAATACAGCTATATGAGTATTGATTATTCTATCCACACCCCTTTTTTATAAACACATCTCCTTTTTTTTCTTTTAATAAAATTTATGTGTAGAGTATTACTAAAAATACAAAAAAGAGAGGTGTATACTAAAAAATAGAGGGGAAAAATCATGTCTCTTAGAGCAACCGCAGCAGCTACGGTAAAGCCACTGTTCACGGCAAAATAGAGAAGAGGAGGAAGAAAACGGTGGCCCAGCAGCTGGGGCAAAACACTGTTACCCATACATATTTCAATAGTACCTACTACCTAGGTAAAAATACCGTGGCACTGTGCATCCTCCATACAATTTTTTATTATTTCTCTCTCTTCCCCTCCATACGGTGGCCCAGCAGCTGGGGCAAAACACTGTTTCTCTCTCTTCCCCTTCTACAATTTTTTATTTTTTTATTGGCTAAATTTTTACACTAAAACTGTTGTTCTTGCTCTTATTTGTCTCTCTTCATAACTCTCGCTCTTGATGGGACCTATAAGTAAATGCAACATGTAGCACCAATAGGACTGTTCAGGGCTTTTGTCCCCGCACATTAATGTGAAATCAGTACAAAGTGTGTAACTCTCAATGTACTATGATGAATAAGAAATAATCGCATTACAGCACTATAGTGCGACATCTGACTATTCGAGTCGTTCACCGTTTCATTAATGGTTTGGATTTCATTTTGGACCCTTCAATTCTGAGCTATCTATTACCAAAATAGAATTTAGACCATTGATTTTCACCTCGGATTAAACTCAGATGCCACACTTCCAAGTCCGATTAAAAGACGTGTAGAGCACTGAGCGCACCGTAGCACTCAATAATCACGGACCCACAACCTGATAAGAATGGTGTCATATCATGTCTTCTTTTTTGCGTAGAAGAGGAAGAAAGAGAGAACAAAACTTACCGGGAAGAACGAATCTGAGCCGTTAATGTTGGTCTTTGCCGCCATCATCAACGTTGTTCGCAACGCAGGTCTGACCAAAATCCCACAGATTAGAAATCATTTTAATTTTCCGGTGGACGAAAAAGAACACACGAAATTCCCAAAATTAACAATTACCTGAAAAATCTGGCGATCATGCTTTCGATATTCGTCTTCTCCATGGAGCTCAACACCGTCAACGTAACGAATATCACAAACCCTCCCAAATGCCTACAAAATTTCAAAAAAATTCAACCTAAATTCCCTTAAATTTAAATACTCCTGCAAAACATTTATTAGCTGCTTCATTTCATTAATCTCAAACGACGGTAAAACGATTACTCACGTCCAGATATTTAGGGTTTCGTTGTGCCAAGAGAAGACGCTGAACATCGTCTCCTTCAACGGCCATTCACACCTGTAATGGTCCAATATGAAATCGTTGTCCTTCAAATACTCAGGCAACGCCTCGAACTTGACCAATTGCCTCTCGAATCTTCGCTTCTTGTCCGAGTCAACTCGGTCGGTTCTCCCCTCGACGTGATCTAGCTTTTTCCCGCCTCTCCTCCTCATATTCGCCGGAAAATTCCCAAATGCTTCTCTGTTCCCGGCGAATTATTCGCCGGAAGTCTCCCTGTTTCCCGGCGTTCCCCTCTGTATCTATAAATACCTCTATGGAATTTTTCCGCACGTATATATATATATATATATATAGAGAGAGAGAGAGAGAGAGAGGTCTGGGCCGCCTGGCTAATATTGGGGCTTCAATCTAGCCGCCGAGAATTTATATCCGCCAGCGAGAAGCGTGTGATCGGATTTTAGAGAGAGAGGGGTTGGTGCAAACGAAATTGGTACGAAATCCACGTGTCAGGATGTGGTTGGATTGACGGGGTAAAAGTCGTGGGGAAAGGCCCGAAGGATTTGACTATTTTCTTGTCTTGAACAAATTCGTATTAGCGTTTCTAGTTTGGAAATACTACTAGCAAATGTAATTGAAGAATTACTACGTTGGACAGTGACATCCTTATATTCGACATTGTGTCTTTTCTCTTCAACCGTCCAAACCTGTCAAAATCAATATATATTCGAAAGTGGTACATATGCGGCCTTCAGATTACTACTCCTCCCTCCCCAATTATGGAATTTGCATGGATGGCTCATCTAGTATCTTGGCGGTGTTGTGGTAACGGATTTGTCCTTGCAGGTTATAATTATAGTTTAAACCGGATATTCTACAAAAAGATCGGGAATCCCTATGGTGATGCCAAATGAAATTTTCTACGCTGATTGCCCCACCCCACTCTTATTGCAGTTCAAACAAAAAAGATCACTAGGAGCATATTCTTTATAGATAGTAATTTTGAGCTTTTAAAATTTTGCAAACGGCCAAAAAATCTTATAGGAAAGCACATTTGACATGTAGTACTTGCCTTGGTTTCGAAATGGCCCAATAGCGGTTCCTGTCAAATTCACGTTGGAAGTGGTCCCGAAAAAGCCCGGATTTAGGGTTGTTGTTGTGCAGCCCCATACACAGCAGGTGTTGTGCATTATCCGGACCGTCTGTTGCTCGGACAGATGACCCGGATTTCATCTTCTACACACGGCAATGAATGGTTCGGATGCAAAGGTGCCGAGGTGAAATCCGGGCCATCTATCCGAGCAACGGACAGCCTAGATAATGCACAGCAAATGTTGTGCATGGGGTGCACAACAGCAACCCCTTGTCGCGAAAAGGCATAAACGTTGGCCTTGCTTTTGGTTAAATTCAGTCTAATGTTTTATAGTACTTGCTGCACTGAGGTTGGAATATGTAGAAAATGGCACGATATCCATGTGTCACGACATGGTTGGATTGACATGCTATAAACTTCTTCCTGTTATGCTATAAAAATCTAGTAGATTAGCAGCAAATTACAACGATTTGCCCTTTTTCTATGATCTTTTTGCTTTGCGCCTGTTTAGTTTCAAAATTCAAATTTGGAAGAAGGTAGAAATGGTACTTGAGCATTATCCATGGATTTGTCTGTCTGTCTGATTGATGTTTGTGGACCTCCTTTAAATGTTTCATTAGAAGTTTAACTCGTATTATCCTGAGGGAAATGATTCAGAAACAATACAAAGAAAACTTTTCTACAAAGTGTAAGGAGTCGTTTCTTTTTTTTTTTTTTTTTTGGTTCAACGGAAAATCTAAGTACAAGATAGGAACTCAAAAGCCGAATACAAACAACAAACACAAAGATTCAACCAAGTCCTCAAACCGGTTCCAAGGTCACCCTCGATGCCGGGGAATTACGCGCAAGGCAACTCCGTACGCCGTCTCTGTGATGCTATCGAAACAAGCCAATGAGTACACGTAAGGAGTCGTTTCACTAAGGGGATTGTTGGGTTTTTAAAAAAAAAATTCATGTTTTCTGAGATAGATCATTCTTCTTACGTATATCAACTTAAAGACTCAAAAAAAACAAAGGATAATGGAACGGATCCTAATTTTCCCAAAACAAAAACCCGTTTATAGCTTATGAATTTTAGTCAAGTTGTTAACGATATTTGGAACTTTTTTTTCCCCGATCGGCAAACAAGATTTATAATTTTGAACATGAAGTACAAAGATTAAAGGGCTTGAGCACGCCGGCATAAATGCCACCCAAGACCCACTCCAAAGATGGCAATGAGCCAACCAAGGAGGACACCTAAAATGGATTAGGCCCAACAGCCGGGACAGAACAACCCAAATACACCAAAGCACAAAAACAACACCTGAAAAAACCTTAGGCACCTAAAAACCTGATCCAAAACTCCAACCCACCTACTAGAGAAGCACGCTGGAAAACACCACCCAAATGCCTCCCAATAGTCGTTGCACCTCCATGGCCAAAGCCAACCGAATAGAGCACCAGCCGATCCACCGCCACCCGTAAATGGCTAGCAAGGATACTTCTTGGAGAGATGCTGCCGATGAGAACCGCCGCAGCCCGACCACCTTCCCGATACCACCGCGAGACCCAAAACCTAAAAAATCAAATCGACGCCCCCGAAGCCACCCGATGACCAAGCCACAACCGCCCGAAGACGACGAGAATGCAAACAAGTCGCTACACCTCCAAAGAGCACCAACTGATCCAAAGCACTACGCCGAAAGATGTTGTCGGATACCTCCTAGTAGAGCGAACCACCGACCAGGAGAGCTGCCGCCGCCAACACCTGAAAACAGCGAAAACCGAGCACCTGCACCACACTAGTCATTAGGCCCAAAATCGTGATCATCCAACAATGAAGCACAACGTGGATGGCAACAGACCGACAAGCTATTAGGCGAAAAAGGATAGACCTAAGTCCCAGCAGAGCATCCAACGTAAGGAAAATTGAAACAGAAAGATGATGAAGAAGAACAAATTTGGGAGAGGAAAGGCGGAGGGAAAGGAGGGAGGGAGAGAGAGAGGGAAAGCCCGAGAGGATGAGGGGGAGGCGTCGCTCCCGCCCAAGCAGAAACCCTAGATCTGGGCTGAGAGAGGAACGTGGCAGAGAGAGAGAGAGAGAGTGTGTGTGTGTGTGTGGTTCAAACTTTTAGTGGTTAGTATTGTTAGTTCTATTTGGAACTTTAGTTGATTTATGTAAAAAGATTGAAGAAAATGACATGTCTCGAAATTACTTTTTTTTTTTTTTTTCCGCTCTAACCCGTTTAGTCCATTTAGCTCATTTATACAATTATTAGAAAAACTTAACCCAACATTATGCGAAATAAAGTACATGAAATTATGAATCCAGGGCAGTACGGATGTTTTTACTTGAGATCAGTAGACAAGTAAATTTGTTAATTTTGCTACGAGGCCCGACTTGTAGCCCGACTGCTATCCCGATCCAACGTGGACAAAGGTCCCACTTCACTTCTCTTCTCGACCAAAATTGAAATTTCAAATTTCAATCAATTTCAAACCCTCTCTCTTCTCAAAGACGTCGAAGGTGCTCTCCTTCCTCTGGACACATCGAAGCGGCTCTCCCCCTCTCGACACGGCCTCCCCCACCACCACGGACGCACCACCACCACGATATCCTCTATTCTCTCTCTTCCATCTGAAACAGTCTCCTCTCGTCGCACCACGACTGACGAGCAACCCCTAACCCACCTCTACCACCACCGACGGCGAACCCCAAACCCGCCCCTACTATCGCCGACGCACAACCACCATCTATTCTCTTACAGGTATCTCTCTCTCCCTTCAATTGCTCTCACTTCCCTCTCCACTAAAAAAATGGTTTCCTAAAATTTTCCCAAATTTGGACTGATGATTAAAAACCTAGTTTTTGTGACCCAATTGAATCTAAAGTAGCTTAATTCCTGAACTTTTAAAGCTGGGATTTCTCTGGTGAGAAGAATATTTTGCGTTGGATTGATAGAAATGAAAGCAGTTGTGTATATATGGATCTTAGTGGGCATTTTTTTTTATTATATGCAGTAATTTTTTAGATTTCTAAAAATTAGGGTAACCATTGAAAGTAACCATTTTGATACCTGTTTACACTTGCACATGGCAAGACGCCAGTTACTGTGTTATGACATTTGAGTAGTTAGTGGTAGAGTTTTTTAGTTTATCCTAGGAAATTGGCAAATTTTTCCAATTTTGAAGTTGTGAAACTGATGGAATGAAATGGGGAAGTCTTTTGGTTTCCTGGTGGCAAATATCGAGTCGATAATGTAGAAATTTTGTAGCTTTTATCAATTTTGGATAGTTTGGATACTATTCTTGGTGAATCTGATGGCACAATGTCGTCTGGCTTTGTTATTTGCGTCATTTTGGTGGATTGCTGTTGTTGTCAACGCAACTGCTGGCGATGCCGTTCCAGCCTAGTTTCCCATTTGATAAAATGAGAATCTCATAAAATCAAGGGGTTGATTTTAGCAAATGAGGAAACCATTTGCTAAAATCAACCCTTTGATTCTGTGGGATTCCCATTTAATCAAAGGGAAACCAGGCAAGCCTTGCTTTTTTTTTAAGCTTCACCAAACTTGCATGGTTGCATTCATGGAGTACAGTAGGTAGGTTTGCTAGATTTGCACTGAGAAGTTTCTGTGATGGATCAGCAAATGATCAGTAACAGCAGAATCTGGTGTCCATTGCTTTATGGTACTATTAGAAGCATGCGCTTAACGTGTGTCCGATTCCATGGCAGCCACATTATGCAAGTGATGCAACCTTTTATTCTATTCATAGAGGGGTCTTACAGTGGCACATTATGCGACTAATTATCCTAGTAGTATCAATAATTCCTATGCTCTGATTTAGAAACTATCTTATATGCTTTGATTTAGAAACTGTCTTATATGCTCTGATATACCGTCACGTTTCCAACTGTTGTGCAGGCGTTGCATCTAAGTAATAATGGACTCAACTATGGTATCTTTTGGTTGATGCAAATTAAGAGCATATTTCTGACAGCTTGAATGATGGAAAGATTGTGATCAGTGCCGTCTCTTAAAACATCATAAGCAACTGGATTTCAGAGCTAGGGGTTTAGTTGAATTCGACAAGGGTGCTGATAAAAACTTTTTGGCAACGAAAGATGTGAAGATTTTGTAACCTGAATTAAGTAGTTGGCTGTATTTTGTAACCCAAATTGGCTTATTTTGTGTAGCAATTGTACGAAGGAAACCATGAATCCATGTATTTGTAAAAGTTAACTTGGAATCTAATTTACTATTTAGATTTATTGGATTGTTGATAAGTAGTTTATGTGTGATTTTCGATTGTGAATGGTAATTTAGGTTGACAAACGCCCGGCTTGGGCTCATTGTTTTGTGAATTTGAGACGCGAGGCGTCGGGCTAAGCCATAAAGCAAGGGAATTCTGCCAAATTTTTTCTAGAAATTGACTTAATCTTGGCATGTGAAGCAAGTTGGTCACTATTTTTTCTTCTTGTACCATGAGTGCCTGAAAACCAGACTTAATCTTTCACATTATCCGGATGATTTATATTTGATGAAAATATAATGCGCTTTTGTCCAGCTTCAATCTTTCAAAAAAAAAAAAAAAAAGAAGGCTGAAAACCGGACTTAACCTTTCACATTAGCTAGGATATTTACAAATGGAAAACTCTTTTTCCATTTGTTCTCTCTCTGCACGTACAACACAGAAAAAAAAATGGTGGGGAATCTTCTGGTAAACAACACTTTCCATTTTTTGTTAAAGAAAGCTGTTGGATTCACATATTTTTTGTAAAGAACACTAAAAACCATGACATCTGCATATGATAGACTTTGGGATAACAAATGTCACTGTCCTTCAATAACACTTGCAGGCTTCACAAAGGTAGCTTCAAGCATAGACAGTAAGGGAAGAATTCTAGCAGCATAGCAGATGAAAAGGCAGATGTCACTGGCCTTCAAAACCAGCTTCAAGAAGAAATATCAGCTAGATAGGCTACTCAAGCTCCCATTTTCCAACATGTCCTTGGATACGGACACGACACGGACACAATACAAACACGACACGATATTGGCAAAAAAAAAAAAGATTTCATACACAGCAATCTAATTCCACCAAGTGAAACAACAGGAAGATTAAACCAATCTAGTCTGATCATATATCATTGAATCATGAAAGTTTACAAAATTAAACTACACTTGCAATCATCAGATTCAGCAACCAATCTATAAACTATACCACTTCAAAATATTCCACAGCACCAGCAGTCCAGCAACAAGTCTATCCAAAAAATATAACTAAAAGGCTATACCCATTACCCACTCCAAAATGTACCACCACCGGTCTATCCAAAAAGGCAAAAACTATACTTCATCTCTTCAAGACTATACCCAGTTAGCCACTTCAAATATACCACCAGTCCACTATCCACAAAAATATCCACAAAATCATATTGTTAGGCCGTGTTACCTGAAAAAAAAAAAAAAAAGAAGGGCAGTTTGAATTAAATATGAAAAGGTAAGATAACATACTAAACTAATGGAGATTCATCAAGGTCGTAGCAACCACCAACTCTAAAAGATTATAAAATGCAAGTCTTAGAGCTAAACTTACTCTAATCATATCCCAAATCAAATGGAGATTCATTAAGGTCGTAGCTCCACATACCAATACATCCTACACTTCCTTGAGATGGCTGAAATCATAACCAATTCCAAGTACAAAGTCTGATAACATGAACAAAATTACAAATTGATAAGACTCAATGTAGTATAAATGAAGTCATACTTACAATAACATAACAACTCTCTTGCATGACACTCTCGTGAAATCCTGTAGCATGAGTGTGAACGTCCACATCCTATGAAAGAATAAAGTCAAATAATAAATCATATAAACCAATGAACATAATTATGCAAAAAGGAATGCAAAGTGGTTTGTATACCGGTATACTCTTTGCATTGGCACTACTACATTCGACCCTTTTTTTTGCTTGCGCATTCTTCCTAATAATTTGCTCACCCATTGATTGCTTTCTCTTCAATGGCGGTCGCCCTCTCCGAGATCCTTTACTTGGATCGCCCACCGTATTTGATTTATCTTGAAAACTTTCCAAATCATTTTGTACATCTCCAACCATAGACATGTTGCTTAGACACTCCCCATCCTCATCACATAAGTCGTTCTCTGCTTTTATTTCTCGCAACCTAGCCGCCATCCTATCAGTCTTGGCAATGGAATACATGGCATTATCAGCGGCCTCATTGAATAACTTCAACAAACTATCATAGTGAGTAAATTCGGGCTTGCATTGCCAATTAACATAACTCACCTTTATTCTTGTGTGACTCCTCACCAAGTTTTTCATCCATCGGCGTAGAACATATTTATCGGGCACCACTTCAAGCTTCTTTCTTGACCAAACCAAGATCATGTGCGTGCATACCATTCCTTTACTCTCGAACAACCGACAATTGCAATTAGTTTCTCTTGACTCCTCATTAAAATGAACAACGAAAGAAAATTGATTGTCCTCCCGTGTAACCAAACCACATCCAAACAAAATTGATTGTCCATGATGATTGACCCCCACAAATGGCGCGAAAGGCATATCAAACTTGTTAACAAGGTAAGTCGTGTCAAAGGTGACCACATCACCAAACTCTTTGTATAACTCTCTACTGTATGCATCGGCCCAAAAGATATTTGCTAATCGGTTATCTTTATCAACATCCATGGCATAAAAGAAGTCACTGTTATCTTTTTGCATTCTGAGAAAGTACTTACGCATTGCATCGGCATCCCCTTCTTTGACTAGTAAACGCCTTTCTTTATCCTTGTAATTCCTTGCATCCTTATCTGTCCAAGTAAGATTATCAGGGCCCCTCGCCTCAATCACACATGCGGCAACGATTTGGTTTAGCTTCATTCCGGCAACCGAGTTAATTTCAATTGTCCTCTTCGAATGTGGTGGGAGAGTCCGATAGCACGAAAGATATTTCGCTTTTTCCGGATCCATTTCATGATTATGGTTCAGTTCAATTACGTTCAACCTCCACTTCCCATCAACTTGCAAAGAGAGATTCACACGGGCTTTACAACCTGTCTTTGGTGTTGGATGGTTTGTAACGGGATTTGAACCCGTTGGCCTGGCATTTCCACTCCGATTACAACCATAAGTTATATACGACTTTACGTTGTTACACTTCTTAGAGGTTATTGTGATCGCACCGAAACCTTTTGCTTTCGCATATGCAATGTAACATTCCTGGGCTTCCTTTTCAGAATCAAATATCATTCCAACCTTGGGTTCCAATACCACGTTCAAATTTTGATTTTCCTCCGAATTCTGATCTTCCATTTCCATGATTCTACAAATAACAAATAGCCAAACATAACAAATAAGAAAGACACCCACAACCAGTCACAATCTATTGGAGAGCAATAAAGTTGATTTCATCTGTAATACTACATGATCAGAGCCATACTACTGATGGATCTTAGTAATTATTTGCAATCCACCAATATAGTGAAAAGTTCATCGTATACTATATCTAATGTTGAGACATAAATGCTTAAATGTGCATACTTCGTACCCAAACTTCATTTGTTTCATTTGGTTTATTTATGTTCAAAACATCAAATCTGCACAGAGTATATCTTCAGTAATGGACTATCTAAATAAATATACATAAAAATGGTGAGCATAGATGGAAAAAGAGTTCGTCTTAAAGAAGAGTATCAAAAAAAATGTTACCAGTGCACTCTTACCCACAAATCGCGGTGCGGCGTCGGTGGTGGTGGGCCGGTTGTCAGTTGGGGCTCCGGTGGTGGTGGCCGGACATACGTGGGAACTCCAGTGGTGGTCGATCGGTGGTGGGTGGGCCGGCGTATGTGAGAACTCTGGTGGTGGTCGATCGGTGGAGTAGCCCGGTGCCCGTTTGTGGTGGATCGTTTTTAGAGAGAGAGAGAGAGCAGTGATCGTTTTGGAGATGAGAGAAGAGAACTAATTTTCCCCAAATTTGAAATTGCTTTTTCAAAAAAGTGGATTTTGGCATTTTTTTTTCTCCCGCCAGTTTTGGTGGAGAAGTGAAGTGGGACCCTTTTCCACGTTGGATCGGGATAGCAGTCGGGCTACAAGTCGGGCCTCGTAGCAAAATTAAGGATTAAAGAGAAAAGGACTGACTTTTTGGGAGGGAGAGAGTGAAGGGGGACGGAAGGGGAGAGAGAGAGTGGGTGAGAGACAGAAGGACAGAGAGTGTCAGGAAAAAAGAGAAAAAAGACTGACTTTTTGTGTTTTCATATTGCAATTGGTACGGATTAACTCGAGCCCACAAGGCTCTAGTTAGCAAATCCCTTCAAAAAAAGTAGCATTCAATCAGGTCAAAATAATTGTTGTATAAGATTGCACAACACATAGAGCTTTTATTTAATTTCTTTCCTTCATCATCATCTTACTTTTCTCTTTTAACCTTCTCAAGCAGTCACACCTAGGACTGCATATTGATCCTGACTCGAGCTCGACTCATTTTGTGCAAGGTGATTGAACTCAGTTTCCAGACCTGAGAGCAGTATACTGCCTTAAATCAAATCCATGGCTTACTCTCTCAATTTTAATTTTGCCTCGTTTGCCGGTTTGCTTCAATTTTAGCCGGTTTGCCTCATTTTTAGCTGCAGTCGTTGGCCCGGCTACCCGATCTTAATTACTCCAGGCTGTGGGCCCTCAGTCTTCATTAAATTAGCCGATCTCTACCATATATAATAAGTCTCGTTACAATTAAATGGGATTTTTCATAAAATCAAATGACAAACGCAGCCCGAGAACCCCTCCGTCTATTTTCAAGAATCCAGTATTACATTTTTAGGATGGTTGGTCTCTATTTTGTAAAGTTAGTGGGTGAAAGTTGGTAGGAGTACATTTTTCATTTTGCTATTAAAATTGGTTTCTTTTTGAAAAATTGGTGGCTGAAAGTGTGACGATGATGTTTTTATAGAGGGTTTACTTACTATGGAAAATTATAATTTTAAAGTGTAATGTTGATACCTCTTTGAAAAGTTAAATTTATGAAATGAGACACTTTAAAGGGAACAAAGTGATTACCAATCATCATCAAATAATCAAATATTTTGAAATTACTGTTCAAGAAACAAGCTGCTCCTCATCACTCTCCGGCTCGGCCAATTGATTCTATTCAACATTTTGAAAAATACTACGTACCTCGAAAATTACCCCAAAAGTGAAATCAATGGTTCCAATAAAGATTGAAGTGAATCTGAACCACTAATTTTTTTTTGGAATAATTTTCGGAATTCCTGGCATTGCTTCAACATATTTTGCAGGTCTACATAGGATTACATTAGTCAAAATTTGAAGACAATTTCTTTGCTCCAAATAGTACTATACTAGCTTGAGGGTGACAAAAGAAAGAGAGTGATTTGAGCGAATTTTAACTTTACAAGCCGAATTTGACGACCTTCTTGAATCTGCTCCCTCCAATTTTTTTTTCTCTCTTTCTTCAAAATGATTAAAGCACGTGTAATCAACTCACACATATACCCCCAAGAAAAGAAATCTGATCGTATACGACAAGTATAATAGTAGTCAAACTTCTCTTTTGGATAATTGGATATCCGGTCTAGCTTTCTCATACCTTAATTAATTCAAGATCCTAAAGTTAACACGATCGAACAAACCTCCAATGGCCTTAAGGTTTGAAATATTAGGCCTCCATGAAATTTGAATATGAAATCTCATGAAGGAACACTTATTGCATTTGACATGCGGCTCATGCCTCCACTTAGAGCATCCTTATCAGCCTCAGTAAATTTTGGACCAAATTTAACCTCAAAAACACATTTTCTACTTTAGCTAACCACTTTTTAAAAAACTCACAGAATCAGGCTCTCTATTTTAACTTTATTGAATTAAACTATTGTTTTTCTCTACTTCTACTTTTCTATTTAAATATCTTTCTAATTTTTTTTATCCTTATATTTAACTACTTTCAAGCAAACAAAAAAAATTTAAGACTTTACAAACGACTATATTCCCAACGGCTATATTTTCAACGGCTATATTCCCAGGGGCTATATTTTCAACGGCTATATTCCCAACGGTTATATTCCAACGGCTATATTCTTAACGGCTATATTCCAACGGTCATATTCTCTTAACTAAAATTAGACCATTTGTCATTCAATTTTCATCTATACCTACATTTTCTTTCCTTCTATCTTTGATTTTCAAATATGGATCTTGAGTCTCTAGACAATATGATTCTCTATAACTCTGATTCCGATGATGACTTGGAATTTATTGCAACAGCTGCTATGGAAGCAAAACGATGGTACTTGATACATAGACTTTTAAATTGCAAACAAAGGTAGTGGAGAATCTAGAACATATATAGGGAGGAATGACAGATTAAACAAAGGTTATAGAGCATAATCCTATACAACAAAGGCAGAGTGCAAAGTGCTCTTTTTAAAAAGGCAAATTCACACATTATCAAATGCCATGAAACTTGAATTCTTCACATTAAACTAAGTTGCTATGGGATCATTGAGGTTAAATGGTTGTCAAACTTTATTTCGATAGTTCGAATGAACATTGTCAAACTTTAGGCCCTCATTTCCTTCATTTTTATTTTTTTATTTTCATGTACAATATAAGCACAAACTTTTTTACAAAATTCAGTATTTATTTCATATTTTACTAAGGGCCCATTTTACAATGTTCGTCTTCAGGTCTCAAAATATAAAGGTCGGCCCTGATTTCGTGTAGACGAAATAAAAGGCAAAAAGGTGGAATTTGGTTACTTCGGTTCTCTATTCCAATAATAATAGTCCATCATGTTGTTAGTCTATGGTCTCAATTCATGACCGGCCTGTCAATAGCCCATAACAAGACGTTCAAATTGGGCCAACTAACAAAGCAGCCCATCATTGAGCACAAAACTTACGGGCTGGCTGCTACCATTTTTCAAAAGGGTAAATGACAGGCCGGTCCATTTTGGAGACCCATGTTCCGCGCGCTCCAACCCACAACCTAAAACACTCATCCAACTCCACGAATATTTTTCTGCCTAAACTACCCCTCGCGTCCTCACCTTCCATCCCAGAAAAAGCTCTAAACATAACCATCGACGACGAGAAGAGCCCGCCGATCTCATCCAGAAGCATTCGTCGTCCATTTCGAGCCCTAGCAGCTGATGATTCCTACTTAATCGAGTGTGAATCCATAAAAAACAAGACATAATGCGCAAAAAATGTAAGTTCGTCATAAAA
>JAXBDA010008029.1:0-15912 GCA_036023075.1 Gaultheria prostrata | reverse complement strand
TTTGGAGAAATAATTTATATGGGACACGGGTACCAAAATTTGAATTATCGTTTGTTATCAATGTAGCATTGTGAGATGACTTTTGGACTAATTTATGAGTTTATTGAGCTATTTTATGGAGAAAAATGTTTGTTTATTTATGTTGAAAATCGAGGGCGTGACAATATCTTTCACCGTAGGCACAATGCATGTATTTATAGGTAAAGATTAGCTTGTTGATCAAGGGTCCTCGTTGCCCTAGTTTCCTTATCACGTTAGGAAAACTTTTCTAATCGGATCAGTCCTATTAGGTATCATAGTGCCATTGCACTAGTCTTCATAAAGCATATGACTCCTTCCCATGCAGGGCTTGCCTCCATATGTGCACTCAATCTAACTCTTGTTAGGATTCTTCTTTCCTTATCCGGATATGGAATGTTCACGTCATTCCCTTGAATCACGGGGTACGCCTCTTATCACGTAAGAGAGTATTCTAGACCATTCCAGAATGCCATGTCATTCTGTTAGCCTAATAGCGGTGTAACCGTGCTGCCACGTAGCTCGGCTATACTGTTGCTGGCCTGCAGATCCTAGGACCGAGCTATTCGTAGCTCGGCCTGACCCTGCACCTCATCATGGTGCCATGGTGGACTATGTATTGCGCGCCTGGCCCTTTTTGTGGCCTCTCTAGCTCGGCTCCCCAGTAGGGTACACCCATACTGTATAGCCGAGCTAGGGCACCCTAGAGGGAGTACGGGTTTTACCCTCTCCAGGGACAACCCTGAAGCATCACTAAAACTCTGCTTAAGATCCATGAAGTTCGAGCAAGACTAGGGAACAGCTTCTAGGAACACCAAGGAATCATCCGCAAATAATAAATGAGACACCACTGGACATCTCTTCCTCATCTGGAGACCTCGAATGGATTTGTTATTGACAGCCTTTGTCATTAGATTCGAAAAAACATCAGCAACTATCAAAACAAATACGGTGACAGAGGGTCCCCTTGGCATAGACCACGGCTGGGAACAACATTACACACCTGCCCGCCATTAACCATAACTGAATACTTAACCGAACAAACGCATTGTTTAACCAACGCTATCCATTTGCCATCAAATCCCATTTTTACCATAAACAAGTGTCTTCCTTAAAATCAACCAATTAGTCCAAACGGTTCCAGATAACCCATGGCGCATCAAAACTGTGTAATATAATAGTATAAAGAGTATCTCATTTATTTGGCAAAATCGTAATTTCTTTCGCAGACACTTTCTGTCCTGACTCCCTTCCAATGACCAATCAAGTTGTCTGAAGAGAGATGAGAATACCAAATTGTTGATGGAACACCGTTTGTAAAACTCATTCTCTTTACCCGTAGAAGTAATAGCAGAGAGGGAGGGAGGGAATAATAAATTACATAATGTATGAATGAGAGAAATTAACTCAAGTCTGTCACACACCGACCAAGAGAGGCAGCCACCAAGAGGTTGCCTAGCTCATACTTTGATGGTTTTGCCTGTGTGGGACAATAGGATTATACAACATGTCGGACCGAAAAAGGTCGGTTAGAGTTCCCAATAATTGCCCGGCCCTGAGTTTTTCGAGGCCCTAAGCAAAATTTGATAAGGGGGCCTCTTATAGGTGTTCCACTTGAAGTTCAAGAAACCCAAGTTGCGACCCTGAGGTCGCTCAAGTCCCCTTGGCTGCTGACATTAACTCTTTTTTATAGACGTTGACAGAAAAAGCGCTCGAAAGCTGATCCTAGCGAGAATCGAACCAGGATCATCAAGGAAATGCAGCAAGGATCTAACCACCGCAGCAAACTGACAGATTTGTTAAAATGTCGACATATATAATAATTATTATGATCTTGTATTTGGGGGCCCTTTTATTGCACCGAAAATTGGGGCCCTAGGCGACCGCCTTGTCAGCTTATGCCCAGGGCCTGCCTTTGTGTGTGTGCCTAAATCCAAAGGTATGCCGAATTCCTTCTAAATGAAAAGAAAACATTATTCACGCATAAATTTGATGCACATTATTCCTTGTAAATGATACTGCGTCACATTGGTGTATAGCAGGAACTTCAGATTGGGATTTTACACAGAGTGATGTTGCATTTTGCAGTGCACTCATGTCATGTCAGAACACATCTTTGTGTCTCATTGTTTGAAAATTTTCACTGCCATGCTAAATTTACCGAAGTAGAAATGATCTAAATGTACACGAACATATGGGGATTTTTTTCTTTCGTGGTTTCAAAGACTAATGAACATCTCATGGACTATACTTTTCCTTGTAAAGATGTATTGCCAAGTTGCCATATTGAAGCGAATAGGTGCCGACATCCCAATCTTCATTAGTTTCTAACAAAGTATATTCAAAAAAGATAAAATCCTATAGCGTCACAACTTAAAGTACATAAACAATGACTGGCTACATTCATTTGAACCAAAATTGTCCTGTTAAAATATCAGCAGAGATGTAAGAAGCAGATCCTCCCTCGTAAAGCTAAGCTTTCCGTGACGTTCTTTCTTAAGCATATAAACTACTCACGAATGGCTATCTAAGTCCTAAAGCAGAAAATAGTTTTGTTAACTTGTTTCCTTTCCCGAACTGTTCCATTGGCTGTGTCTGTAACCAAGAACAGTTGGTTTTCTACTTGTGGTGGAACGCTCCTGTTTATTCAATTCAGTGCATGATATGATGCTTCTTCTGCAATTCTATACCTCATCTTAGTAAGTCGTAAATGTTTCATAATATTCATGTTTTAACCGCCACATGTGTGAATAGTTTTACGCTCATTGGATATCAGCACTTTCATGATCATTTTCGGGACCTTACACAGATAGGAGATATGTTTTTTAATTTTGATTAATCATGGTGCCTTAGTCTTTTCATACAACTTGTTATGATCCTCTCCTAAATATCACTTATTTGTGGCAAATACTTAATATCTTCTATGTTGGGAATGTCTTTGGTTCCATCCATATTCTATGTCAAGTAGTTGCAGAAGAAATAATTAAATGAAATGCAAAACACTTGGTTTTTAGAAGATAACAGTATGCATTAGGCTCAAGGGCATTACCATAAATCATTGAGAAGGTAGGAGCACCTTAATTCATTTAACTCCTTTAGTTTTTCTTTTCCTTTTAAATTTTTTTTTTTGAGAATCATGTTAACTCTGTTTTTTTTTAACCGAGAAAGATCATTCCATTACGAAACAAAACGATAACAACGGACGCAAAAGGTCCGGAATAGCAAAAAAAAAAAAACAGCGTCGAAGACAGATCCCATCAGGCACCAGAATCCACTTACGTAATTCAAATTCAACTGTAGAAGGAAACATTAAGAAATGAAACGGTCATCAGAAGGAATGTGCATATTTGCCTTCTTTCCCCAAACAAATTCTTACCCAACAAAAAGGTGGAAAATGAACTCAAGAGAACAGAGTTTAGCTGTCAGAACTAGTCTGTAAAACAAAGGGCACCTGCATTTGGCTTTGGGCAAGTCCTTGAATGAACCAGGGAACTGGAGGGATTCCCACTTCCGAAACTCCCTTTAGAATTTGGACAACCTGCCCCATATTTGGCCTATCTTTCTCATCATCTTGAATGCACCAACAAGCAACTCTGCAAGCCCTTTTTAGCTCTTCAACATCACAATTTCCCTCCAACCTATGATCCAGCAATGTCATTGGTAGCCCCTCAGCTTCATTTATTTTACTTGCCACCTGAAATGGAAAGTACTCATTCCATTCGTCACCACTTATTTCACTGTTTCTCCTCCCTGATATCATCTCAAATAAAAGCATTCCGTAGCTGAAAACGTCTGCTTTTGGTGTGATGGCTTCGCCGGATATCCATTCGGGTGCAAGATATCCTCTGGTCCCTCTGATTGTCGTCAAAACGCGGCTGAATTCTCTCCCAATGAGTTTTGCAAGCCCGAAATCTGCCACTTTTGGGTTGTTTTCAGAATCCAGCAAAATGTTTTCGGGCTTAATGTCGCAGTGGATGATACAATCTCTGCACTTCTCGTGGAGGTAAGTCAATCCTCTAGCGGTCCCAATTGCTATATCGAATCTTGTTTTCCAGTCTAACACACTGGAACTTTTTTTGAACAAGTGGGCTTCTAGAGACCCTTTAGGCATGTAATCATAGACCAGAAACCTCTTTGTACCTGTTGGGGATTTTGTGCTGTATCAACAACATAGTATAATTTAATCAATAGCAAGAAATCAAGAATCAGAAGAAGCTGAACAACCATAACATAATTTTTTCGCCATCTTTCTGTCTATTAGTATTTTGGCTTGTCGTGCTGCGGTCTATCGGGTGATTGTTATCCTGTTTTATGCTGCTGTTGGTACGGGGCTCTTCTCATGGTAGATTAATCCAAGTTAGCTAGGAGGCCATGGATAGTGAGGAAACAACCTTAGTTTACTCTCTTTGTTGACAATTTACCTGAGCATGTTGGGCGTATTTGGTTCAGGAAGTTTTCAACCAATTTGGGGTTGTTGAGGATGTGGATATCTCGGCAAAGCGAAGCTAAGTTACTTATAGAAAATTTGGTTTTGTGCGGTATAACTATTATATATTGATGGAAGTGGCCACGTCCAAATCCAATGGGTTTTGGATTGAAGATAGGAAGCTTTTTGTTAAGTTCGCTTCTTATGACGCCCGGGGTAATAAGCCGTGCAGAAAAGGACTGGTCAGAATTCGGATACCTAGAGGAAAGGTCTTTTGATCATGAACTAACACTTCTGGAGAGACTAGCAAAAGAGTGGCTGCTAGTATAAATTTTAATTTGGTGAAAAGTGGAACCGGTAAGAAGTCTTCATTTGCAGATATGCTAAAAGGGAAGGACTTGGATTCCTCCAAGATTACCATCAAACCTAAGGAAGACACCATTGTGGATGAGAATGATTGGCTTTCGAGAAGCGTCATTGCTAAATTACCCTCCTTCCTATCAGTGGAGTCTATCAAAGACACGTTCTACCCTGAGGGTGTCCTTGATATATAGATTAAATCTTTGGGGGCTACTATGTTGTGCTTACTTTTCCTTATATAGAAGCCATGATGTCTATGATTGGTTGGGAAACTTCTTTGAGGAGTTATGACCATGAAGTCCTGACTCCACTATTGAAGCCTCTTGTACTGCTGGTTGAATTGCTATGGTATTCCTCTTTATGTGTGAAATTCAGACACTTTCTTTAGCATTGGAAGGATTTGGGGAGAGCCGATTACCCTTGATGACGCTACCTCGAAAGGTTAACTCTTCAGGTAAAGTGCAAATCTCTATCAATTTTTTTGTGTGTTATTAATCAAAAGATCAACTTGGAGGTTAATAGAAGACTGTATCCAATTCGGGTAGTGTTAGAACAAATTGTGGTTAACATTATGATGAGGGAGGGTTGCGGTTGTAAATGCAAAGGTAGAGATAGTCTCAGTTTGGATAAGAAAGAAGGTGATTGGACTAATGATAGAGAAAGGGATAAACTTGAGGACGATAGTGTGGCCGAAGACAAGGATCATATTGTTGTGACGGTAGCTTTGAGAGAGTCAAACAACTTGCCTTTGTCTATTGTGGGGGATGATATCAACCACAATAATGAGGAGGTGGAGGAGCCCAACGAAGCTGTGCATGGGATAGATGCTACCCATGTGAATGAAGACCAGCATTCACAAGTTCCAGATAATGTTCTTCTATTGGAAAATGAAGCAGATGAGGAGTCAAATTCTGATGATTTGAGTTCGAATGCTAAGATGACAGCTGTGGATTCTAACATTAATGACTGCGATCTTGTCTCGGCCGACCCTCTAATTAAGTATGTGGATGACATGCGCCATAGGAAGAAATACCAGACCATTAAAAGGAAAACGTGGAAAACCTATATGGACTAAAAATCCTTTGAAAGCTATGATGTTTTCTACGACGAATAGTCGGGATCATAAAGGGAACAATTCAAGGAGATTGAAGCTGGGTTTGAAGAAAGGAAGTAACGATGGGCCCACACATGACTCAAGATGAAGTTAGAGAATGGAGAGAAGGTTGGAGGAAGAAACTATAGAATCAACCACCACCAAAAAATGCAAGAGGAAGTTAGTAGCAACATTCGCAACAGGAATTCGAAGTTAATCAAGCAAGCTTGTAAGAATATGGAGTTGAGTGCTTTGTTGGGGGTAAGATATATGGAAGGGAGAGCTATAATGTAAAGAAATATTTAGAATTGGAAGGAGTTGAAATTTCTGAACAGGAAATTGAAGCGCTTGATGAATTGAAGGAAGGTGTCTCCATTTTAGTGGAGTGCTGATCCCGTTGTCGGTAGTTTGTTGTTTGGATGTTTCGGATTTTTGGATTTTTGCTTCTTTGGTTGGGTTTACTCTGCTAGGTGCTAGTTCGCTTGGTGCTTTGTTTTGCTGGCTTCCATATTTGTGTTGTCTTTGCTTTTGTTTGTTGCTTCAGGCTGTGTAGGTTCTCTTTACTGATGCCATGGGTTTTTTGATGTTGTTGGATATGCTTTAATTCATAGCTGGATTAAGGGGAGGAACTTCTAGGGTGGTTGTTTTATTACTTACTGTAGTTTTTTGGGGGTGGTTTTGTTGTCTACCATGTTGTGTATCTGGATCAGGAGTTTTGGTTGTTTGGGGTGTATTTTTTGTGCATTGGTTGGTATCTTACCATCCATGTAGTGTCTTTTTTTTTTCCCCCTTGGATCCTTGAGTTCTTAGTCTCAGGCCTTCTTTTTTCCCCCTTTGGGATCCTTGAGTTCTTAGTCTCGGGCCCATTTAATCTTTGTAATTTATTTTCAAAGATTAATAAATTTCTTGCCAATTAAAAAAAACAATAAATTTTGGCAGAAGCACAAAAAGGATACAGACTATGAAAGGCACGACTCGACCATAAACTAAAGCAACATTGGCCGCCAATAGTATTAGGTAGAACAGATGATTACTGGTTGAAGATACCAACTCAAATCCTATTTCTCTCAGCAATAGACTGATAGACAGCAGTGCTAAGTCTTTCTGAAGTTGCTTATACTTGCAACATAGCGCTTAAAGAGAGAAAAAAAGAAAACAAAAGGTGCGTTTTAATCTGGACCGTCGGTTGTATTTTTGGACGGCTCAGATGCACCGCATGGGTACTCCGTTATCCACACCCTATTTGCACTCGATGGTCTGGATTGAAATGCTAAACTTATCTGCAGCCAGTTTCATAGAATAAATAAATAAATACGACTGAGTCCCATGTATAAAAATAAGGGTTGAAACTTAAATTTTCGACAGTACCTTCTATGCAAAACCCTCTAAGGCGAACAAGATTAATGTGTTGGATCATCCCAAGGGTGCTCACTTCTGCTCGAAACTGCTTCTCTCCTTCGTGCATCAAATTCTTCAATGATTTGACAGCCACCATATATGAATTAGGCAATGTCCCTTTGAAAACAGATCCAAAACCACCTTCCCCGAGTTTTTCTGAGAAATTCTTTGTTGCGCTTCTTATGTCGCGAAACTTGAACACTACAAGAGAATTCTCAAATGCCTCAAGAGCACTACCCCTACCTTGCTTACTCCTCCTCCAAACGATTGCCGATACCATGACTGACAAAATGAACACAAATCCCATTGCCCCCAAACCAATCCATATAGTTTTTTTCTTAGTTTTGGTCTTATTAGTTCCAGTTGCTACTCTTACATGAATATCTTTTCCACTACCATCACTTGATTGTAACTGTTGTAAATTGAAAAGTGCATTTTTCCAAATCAAACATCTATTGTCATAAGCATAAGCATTGCAAGAACAGTTTCTCAAGCATGCTACTTGGCACTCCTCTATTTTCCCTGCTGCTATCATTTCTTCGGAATTATCTGGAAATCGGGTATTTGACACCACAACAAATGCGTCCTTTGACTCATTCCCTCTTTTTGGATCACATTGCAAAGGAGTTTTCCTCTCACACCCATCTGAGTGATCACCCAATTCCCAAACAGCAGGATTCGTCGGTCCAAACCCTTCAATGCAAGCACAAATTGGTACATCATGGTTGCAACTGCTAAATGATCCACAGAAGTTATAAACTTCACATTGTGAGGTCGGTCGAAACCATTTCTGTGTCCACTGGGAAAAATCCTTTCCCGAAATATACTGATTGAACTGCCCGGTGACATCAAGCACAAACCGGGTTAGAAAGGTAGGTAAACCGGCATCATAGGTGAAATAACACTCGTTTTCATTTGAAACCCATGTTATATTTTTTATGTAATAGTCCAATGCTATTTCTGGAACAAGGCTAAAGGCCTTCCCATCCCACACTCCAGTAGTCCAGTACAATTTAGTCCCATTCCACAACAATACGTGACTTGAATTTGGTTCTAATTCAAGAGAAAAAAGACTTTCTTCTGGATTTTCTGAACTTTTCCAAGAAGTTAGAATCTGTTTCTCATTAGTAAGTTTATTGAACCCAACTTTCCCACCCGGCAGATACGTATCGGTTGGGTAGTCAAAACTCTGCCATATAAAGCTAGAGGAATCCAATCTTCCTCTAAGGACAAAGTTCCCACTGTCAAGAAGGATTCCAATGGTTGAATTAGCTCTTTGTAAAGACGAATTTGTCGACCAAATTCTGTTTTTGGACTGGTCTAGTAGGACTAAATTTCCATTTTCCAACAGTTTCAGCTCTGAGGAAAACGGATTATAAATGGGACGGTTTCTGTTTGCTACCCAAACAACTACTTTATTGGGTGCACTTTTGTACCATATGCCTATGTAGTAGTTTTGAGAGTTACCTGGGGTGAAGAATCCCAGCTCAAATACTCCCCCTTGTGAAGTTATTGTTTGGTTCCCAGAAAGAGATTGGCCAGAGTAAATGGTATCAGATTCTTTTGAGAGATGGGTATTGAGGGAAACAATGAATAGGAGTACAAGGAAATGAAAGAGCCTTTGAGTGTTGTTTTTGGGACTCATTTCTACATAGAGCTGAAGGGAAAAAAAAAAAAAAGGGAAGGAATTGCTACTGTTGATTTTGGGATGGCTGGCTATTTCGGACTCCACTTCTGGTGTGTCGATCAGTTTTTTCTTTCACTTGCTATGGAGTTGGAAGCAATACGGTATGTTTTTTTTGTTCTCTTTAGAATCATAGGGAGGGAATTAAAAAAAGGAATTGGTTTCTTTGCCATGTGGGCGATAAGATTTTGGCAGTACGTTTAGAAGAGCGACCGATCAAGGAAGTAATTGTCAAAGTTAGAATACCCTTATTGCCATGGCAAAGCATGTCAGCTTCTGCTGAAACTTACTTGCTATGGAGTTGGAAGCGATACTGTTTTTTTGTTCCCTTTAGAATCATATGGAGGGAATTTTCAAAGGAATTGGTTTCTTTGCCATGTGGGCGATAAGATTTTGGCAGTACGTTTAGAAGAGCGACCGGTCAAGGAAGTAATTGTCAAAGTTAGAATACCCTTATTGCCATGGCAAAGCATGTCAGCTTCTGCTGAAACTTACTTGCTATGGAGTTGGAAGCGATACTGTTTTTTTGTTCCCTTTAGAATCATATGGAGGGAATTTTCAAAGGTAATGGTTTCTTTGCCATGTGGGTGATATGATTTTGGCAGTACGTGTAGAGGAGCCACCGATCAAGGAAAGTAATAATTGTCAAAGTTAGAATATCCTTATTGCTATAGCTGCAGCATCTCAGCTTCTGTGATGGGTCCTATTCCATGTGAGAAGCAAAGTTCTGGTGAGAATGAGGGAGGGCCTTCCTTTTGTGGTTTGTTATGAGAAAGAGTGAAGACCCACAAGCAGGATCCTTTCTTTGGACTCTTTTGAATATGAATGGCTGAATACTGTCATTGACTCATTGGGCAATAGAGAACTGCTACGAACACAATCGAGAAAAGATGTATGCACTAACATTTACAATACTAACCATTGTAAAAACCTTCTCACATGTTTTATGCAGGCCCACATATAGATTGTGGGACCCATAAATTGACATGACGGTTTGTGTAATTGCTCGTGCAAATGTTTCTGGTGGTAGCAAACTTGAACACAATAAGTTGCACCACATCATCCACGATATGGTAATGTGGAGCTCTCTCTACTTTGAATAATTCATGCTAATCGACGGTGTGATTGGTCCCTAAAAGATTAATCAAAATGTGTGTAAGTTGGAATATCCTTATTGCTATAGCCGCAGCATCTCAGCTTCTGTTGAAACTTTCTTGCTACAGAGTTCGAAGTGATAGGTATGTTTTTTGTTCCCTTTAGAATCATAAGGAGGGAATTTTCCTAGGAAATGGTTTCTTTGCCATGCGGGCGATAAGATTTTGGCAGTACGTTTAGAAGAGCCACCGATCAAGGAAGTAATTGTCAAAGTTAGAATATCCTTATTGCTATAGCCGCAGCATCTCAGCTTCCACTGAAACTTACTTGCTATGGAGTTGGAAGCGATACTGTTTTTTTTGTTCCCTTTAGAATCATATGGATGGAATTTTCAAAGGAAATGGTTTCTTTGCCATGTGGTCGATAAGATTTTGGCCGTACGTGTAGAAGAGCCAACGATCAAGGAAGTAATTATCAAAGTTAGAAGAGCCAACAATCAAGGAATTCGTAATTGTCAAAGTTAGAATATCCTTATTGCTATAGCCGCAGCATCTCAGCTTCCGCTGAAACTTACGCCCACAAACTACTCTTTGTGGCATGCACGGTTCAACTCTCGGCTAATCGAGTAGGACCTTTGCGGGTACATCAATATTGGCTCCCTGCCACAGCCAAAAGTACCAAAGTAAGAGGGGCCCCTACTATTTGTAATTTTGAGGGACCTAAAGTGGCTGAATCTCGAGTTTTTGCTCTCTGCTTAAAACTGTTGAAGGCATGCTACAATTAGATATAGTGGATATCAAACACTTGATAAGGATGAGGGCAATGATAAGGAAGGTCGTGTGGATAAGCAAAGTTTGGGTAACCCCAAGGAATCGCTCAAGCGGAAATAGGGATGAGTTGTAAACACAGACATTTTGAATTCAAAACTTGACAACCTCTTATTAGGGCCAGGCCACAAGAGTTTCTATCGTGAATTGCCTAGTCCCAACGTGGATGCCTTCCTTTGACCGGACCGGGGAGAGGACTTAATCGAAGTGCGCGCAAATTAGCCCGAGTACTCCTGATTGCCAAACCGGAGAGAAGGGTAAAGGGATATATAGCTAACTAGCTATACTCCTTTTTCTCAAAAATTAAATTGACAAGGCTATAAGGGCCAAAGCTCGGATGTAACCAGGTTTAGTGATTAGAAGAAGAGGGGATTGGATGTGAGTGGATAAGGGTGATCGGACCACAAGTTGTGGGGAAGGGAAGGAAGGCAAAAAAATACCCCAACAAAAAGAGGAAAAAGGGACTCTTTTTAATGGTGCATGGCATGTGCTTCTCTGGTCACTAGATGGGTTATCACCATCACTAGCTCGTTAATTTGTGTAATCCACGTGCATGCATTTGACGTATATCGAGTCATTTGTGTTCGAATCGACTCTCACAAGAGACTGCAATTTCTGAGGTGTACTCTTCTGATTTAAAGCGAGCTCTTGAGACTGCCCATATCATCAAGGATGGAGTCAATGGTAGTTAGTAGAGGCTGTCGCCCCTGCTATAATTTGAAAACACCCTACTATTACAATGAATATATATATATATATATATATATATATATATAAGAAGAAGATCTTATAAGGGCTCCCTTACATAGCTTGTGTAAGAGATTTTTCGTTCGAGATTGAATTTCGACAATCCGAACCGTTAGATGCGTTTAGAATGTGTTTTTAAGGTCCAACGCGAGGATTCATAAAAAAAAATACCCGGAAGGGCTTGATCCGAGCATTTTTTGATAAAAACGTACATATACGTTTTTTATCTAAAAATTCTCGGATCAAGCCCTTCCGGGTCTTTTTTTTACGAATCCTCGCGTCGGACTCTAAAAACATGTTTTAAACGCATCTAACGGTTCGGATCGTCTCGGATCGTCGAAATTCAATCTCGAACGAAAAATCTCTTACATAAGCTAGATGTATTTAAACACATATATAGCCTGCCCCCACTACGCAAAAATTCTAACTCCGTCCCAGCATATCATAGCGCACAAATGTGATGTGCCTGAGGTAGAAAAGGAAAAAGAATTTGAAACTTTTCTTAAGACAGCCTGCTGCGAGCATGTTTACTGTAGACAGCAGGGAGACCATGTTCTTTCCTCTATTTGGCTTGTTTAGTCTCCAATAAGTACATTTATCTACCGACTGAGTTAAAATTCTCAAATGGTACTCAAGCCCTCCTATAATTGGAGTCCTTTAGGAATAATGTTGAGTTAATATTCTTCAATGGTATTTAGCATGAAGAATTGGCATTGTATGTGCATCTTCTTGTTATGTGAAATTTTTAAGGAAATTGTTAGGTGTCTACAGTGGGTAAAATACCATGTGGTGTAACAAGTTCTGCAGATCAAGTTGTTGTTGGAGTTATTCATAGAATCATCTTACCTCAAAATAATGTACTCACTTTGACGTCGTGGTCAAATTGAAGTAATGTCGTTGATTGAATTTATCCCTCTCCGTCAGTTTTTAGAACTGTTGTATGTGGCTCAGTGGCTGGTTTTTCTACTTGTATCCTACCTTATATATTACTGTTTCAGAAATTGCTTGAGTAGGGGCACTAGACCCCGAAATGCTATGGTGGGTTCTTTATATCGTTTTCAGTTTCATATCGACCTTGGCAGGCATTTCTAATTTATACCCATGTTGGTTAGATCTACCTTAACGCCCTGTTTGTTAGAGGGATATGTTTATGAGGGGGGAAGGAAGATATAATAAGAGGGGGATATAGAGGTGGATGTGGTTAGAGGGTATTACTATTTTAGAAGGGGAGATTAAAATTTACTGTGTTTGTTTTGATGTTGTGGGAGGGGATATAAAAGTTTGGATAGTGTAAAATGTCTTTTTTGTCCAAAATAAACAAAGTAAAAGAAACAAAGTAGTGGTGGGGCCATCATCATTTCTCTCTCTCTCCCCTTCTTTTTCCTTCTACGCCTTCTGTTTAGACTCTCTCTCTCTCTCCCCTTTGGCGCCAGAGAAAGAAGTCAATGGGAGGGCAGGTGGGTAAAGAACCTCCGGATATAATTTAGACGGGGGACGGGTGCCTATAATTTATCCCCCTGTAAGAGGATATGCATATCCCAGCTATAAAATACCCGGCCTCTCAAAACTTAACAAACAACGGATATAAAATACACGGATATGTATATCGGGCCATATCCTATATCCCTCCCTTATATACTGCAAACAAACAGGGCGTAATGTCAAACTTTGACGGAAAATCGTCTTGAAAATGAGCACTCTGCATAAAATCCTAAGGTTGGGTAGAGAGTTTAGTCCAGAGTCCTAACCAACCCCAAGGAGTTGGTCGAGTGGAGCATGTCAGCAAGCAAAAGACTTGCACCCCCAAGCTCACACATTTTAACTCTCACTACCAGCAAAGAACTCAAAGGGCCACTGTGTTATACGAGGATCGGTCAAACCAAATACACACACACAACAAATATGTAAATTACATAGTGACCACACGAAATTTTACGTGGTTTCCCAAAATCGGATATGTCAATCACTCTCAACTCACAAAACACTCCACAATTTCTGTCTCTTACTCTGTGTATTACACCACACCAAATACAAGAGTACAACATAGATTTATAGGCACAAGTATTGAAACTACCAAAGGCACCTCAAAAAACCTCCAAGGGGTAAAATAACAGTTCATCAAACAATTCTTGCTGCAATAAAACGGAATGAATAGCTAGCAAAAAAAGCCCCAATTCGGCTATGAGTTTATTGCAAAAGAATGAAAAATTGTCACTAGAGATGGGGAGAAGACCTGTGATGGTTCCTTGAGCTCGATGATACGGTCTCATTGTTCAACTTCATCAAGAACCCTCAGAAAAATAATTGCATTCAAATATATACAGAGGAAATTGAAATTATAAAACTGCACCAGACGAATTGGACAAAAAACGAAACCAAAATGAAACATAGAATCAAAGTTGAGGTAAATCGAAAAGGAAAAGGTGAAATGAGAGAGAGATAACGAGCTTCCTTCTAAACTCACTCTATTCCTTGACTCAAACTCATATTTACTCAAAGTTTCACCAAATTAAGGGAACTCAAAATGAAGCTTTTGCTCAAATTTTTACTCAAATTGAAGTAAAAACTTGAGAATGGACTGGAGATGTCCTCATGCCTGGCTTAATTCAAAAAGAAGGAGAAACGAATTAGGTTTGTTACAGCTTTTCAATGCTGGGAAATGAGATATCGGGGAGTAGATAATCGGAACCGGATACAAGAAAATCAGAATTCAATCACAAGAACCCAAGTTTCAACGAAAATAGATGGAGAGGAGAGAGCAAAAACCTGAGAAAGAGGCACGTCGAAGTAGAGCCCGCTCGACAAAATTCGATTCCGCCGGAGAGTTCCACAGCACAGTTGAATCGACGGAATCGCCATCTGAGACACAGTTGCGAGGTGTAGGTAGATGTTGCAGAGAGAAAGGACTTAACGAGTTTTTTTTTTCAACCGATGGAAGGTGTTTGTTAGGGTTTTGATTATGTGAAACCAAACTCATTTCAAGAACTTAAAATACATCAAGATCAAGTACTAATTTATACCCGAATTAGATGAAATGTTTATATGATCTATATTCTAACTAATTCTACAAAATGAGTGTCATATATCAATGAAATATGATTTATATAGATAAAAAGTGTTCTTGGAAGAAACTAAACTAAACTATCGTTTTGAGGTGTGAAAAGGGATGTTAGGGTTTCAATTCAGTGTAACTCAAACTATTTTAAAAAATAAAAAAGCATTGCGATTAAGTACTAACGTTAATACAGTAAACGTGAAACTTTTGTGGATATATATTATGACAATATATACAAGATTAATGTCTCGGATTAATAAAATATGACTAAGTTAGGTAGAAAGTCTCGAAGGAATGTAAGAGTTAAGAAGCTCCATCGAAACGGCGTAGTTTTGAGAGTATGACACAGGTTGAACCTGTGTCACCTATTTATTTTATTCTTATCTATTTTTAATCCCCCAGAAGCCGAGACGTCGTGTATAGCTCTGGACGTAATCAGACGACCTCCGGCGTGAAATCATGTGCTTTCCGGCAGTAAGTCACCTCCGGCGTGAAATCCCTTGTGCATTCCCGCAGCAAGTCTCGGTGCGGATAAAGAGGTAGGAACGTTTTCTCTGAATTTGTCTTCTCGGACAGATTTACATTTTTCTTTCTCCATCTGTAACTTGGGTAGTTTCTGGAGGTGATTCGTCAAAATGGGGTTCGATTCTCGTAAGAGTATCAGATTTAATTCCCTGTTTGAATTCAGAATCGTTAAGGCGTCCAATAATCGATGAAGAGTGGCTGGGGTACCTTTTATGTATCTGATTCAAAATTGTTTGCTCTAATTTGGAGACCTCTTCTTCCATGAGTTTCCTTACAATTCTTTTACCACCTCAAGGGTTTTTGTGTCTGCTCCATTCTGCAACCATTTTGAGGTACCCAATTATACCCAACTATACTTCTTTTTAGCAGCTTTTTCATGTTTGTTTGTTAATAATGGCTTAATTTAACAAGCTGATAAATGGTCGCATTCTCCATTAGGTGTTGTCGACGTTGTGTTGTCAGCCGATCACTGTATACATATTAGAGCATGAGGTATTTTTGTTGTCAAACAACTCATTCACTTTGATATCTTTAAAGGTGAAATTCCACGGAGACCTCCTCATCTATGTCTCTGGGACACAGAGACCCCCTCACGTTTAAAAACGCCCAAACACACCCCCTCATCTACTTGAAATGAAAAAAACACTAACTCCGTTAAAGAAATGAAGGAAATGACTATTATAC
>JAXBDA010008028.1:0-15914 GCA_036023075.1 Gaultheria prostrata | reverse complement strand
GCCGAACTCGAGCTCACATGTCTAGGCTCGAATCGAACCCGAGCCGAACCCGAGCCGAACTCATACCTTAACGAACTGATCCCGAACCTCGAAGGGTTCGGCTCGGTTCGGCTCGTTTACAGCCCTAATGATGAGGTTTGTGTAACCTCCAAACTTTTAAGGGATAAAATAAATCACCTTAAATAAGTTTTTTTAAAAGATTTCTCCAACAATCCCCCACAAAATTTTTTAAAAACTTTGAAACCAAGAATAATATACAAAATATACATGAGCATTTTTACTGCGCAATGGATGTAGGTACCTTCCGGGTTTGAACCTACACTTAGTGCAAGTAAGTTCCGTTTGAAGGTACCACAATGAACTAAATGTCTTGAACTGGGTCCTTGAGCCAAACTTCTACTTACCCCCACAAACAGTACGGGCAATTCATTTTGATTCTAGTCAGGTTTGCGCGTTACTGTCATGCGCACGTATCCTGTATCACAAGTGTCTTTAGGGAGTAGCCTAATCTCCCATAGTAGCGACCCCACTACCACACTCACTTAGGTGAGACCTTCAGAGTTATCTATGACCGATACCCCGCGAATTCCTGCCTTGGACTCATTCAGAGCTAAGCTCTTCCTCAAGCGTCACAATAAAGATCACTATCACCATAGGAATGGGACTAGGGAATACCCCTCAATATAAAAGTCGTGATCTTTCTAGTCAACCTATAGTTTCGTTATTACCCATTGAACCTTCTTCATGGGATCTCCAATCACGAAGGTTGGGTGTCCACTATGATGACCAATTTATAGGTTTCAGTCCCAAACCGCTCGATGTTATTTTTTTTCCTTCTTTTTTGATTAGCCTGCGTACTAACCGTTTGTATGCATCTAGCATATTATACTTCCTTTCTAGCATGTCAATTTTCCCGGGGGACTCATCAAAAAATTGATGTTTAGGACCCCATCAAGTCCTTTTGTTTCCAACCGAGGCAGCACATTTTTTTATTTTTTTATATACGACCAATCAAATTCTTTTCAATGAAGGCAATATCGACTCGAGGCAGTTTCATTTAATCCAATTCTCTCACCGAAACCCACATTGATTCAAGGCATTATATATGCGTTGGATCTTGTACGTGTACTTTGATCCATATAAACCGAGGCAACATCGAACCCACATGTTCCAAAATCAATCGAGGCAGCAAAATATTTTCCTTTTTTTATAGATACTGGACTCATAAAATGAGTTTGGTCATTTCTTTTGAATCGAAGCAACATATATTTTAGACCCATCAAATAAACTTGGTCTACAAGAATTTTGACAATTTTCGTCCTCGGTAGCCAATAGCCCTCTACTAAGAATCACTAATTTGAGTGACCAGTAGCCTTCCACTAGGACTACATATTGTGGCCAGTAGTCTCAATAATCTACTCGGAACCACTGTCTTTGTTTACTAACATCACACTTCCCACTTTCATTTAGAGTCTTATAAATCATTTTCTCGCCTTATGATTGGCCAGTGATCTCGACCCCCACATGAAACCACTTTTTCCATCTTATAAATAGAAATGCACGCTTTCAAAGTTCTTATATCTCTTTTCCTTCACATGACTAGTAGTCTAAGCATCTACTAACCGTCAAGTGTTTTCCTCGTGTGGTTAGTAGTCATACAACTCATACCACTTCTTTTGTTTCCTTCTCAAGACTTTTTTTTTTCTGATCACAAGGCCAATAGTCTTTTCACTACTAGGAATCTTTTCAAATAACTCGGCCAATAGTCTTTTCACTACTAGGAACCTTTTCAAATAACTCGTATATACCATTAAAAATTCTCGGAGCCTTCCTTTTGAACCCCCACAATTTAAATATTTTCTTAAACCTTTGTTAAAAATAAGTTTAAGACCACTGAACTCTCAAAATAAACTTGAAAATATTCTTTTGAACACGTGGATGAGCTTTGTAATTTTACAATTCAATGTAATAGCATATGGAGAAAAATATGATCAATAACTTTGTAACCCCCATATAAATACAAATCAAAATTGAACTCATAAATGTTCATTTAAGGCACGTCCCATTTAGAAAAAAAAAATACCTTAAATGCTCCAATTGTTAAACCAACATTTCATATCATCACGTCCTCATTCCTCCATTTTGTCAAGGAAAAAAAAACCGTTTTCATTCTTTAAATAAAACGAGTTTCTGGGAAAATAACTTTAAGAATCATCAAACAACTAATTCCTTTAAATAATTTCTTTTTCACAAATCTCTCTTGCCCCAAACCAATCATACACAATTTTCCCATTGAGTCTAGTGAATATCAAGATTTCCATTCGTAATAATTAACGATATAACGTCCATATGCCACTAGCTATAAATTGTCAAACATAACAACATACTATTCAAGAGTCCAACCAATAAATAAATGAATGAATGCATTCTCGGTCATTTCACTTTTTCACTGTCAAATAATAAAAAACAAAATATGTAACTTCCACCGATTAAATAACATAATGAATTCACAACAGTTTCCGATTTCATATTGAACTTTAGTGTAAATCCGTCATCTAATACTAAAATAAACAACATAATTTATCATAGGATATAAGAACTTTAAATTAACAGTTACGAATTTCATGACCACGTAATTATCAAATTAAGTCCACAACTTTGAATTTCTACTCTTCCGTACACGACACAATTTTAGTTGATTGGTAAGCATGCAGCTCATGATCTCCTCTTACAAAAACATAGATATTTAGATTATTTTCTTTTACAATAAGACTTTTTATGGAACCCAATTTTTATTCTGGCAAACCCCACTTTTTTTTTCCCCTTAGAAAATTGGAAAACCGATATTTATATACCCATAAGCTTAACTAAATTAATTTAGCCCTGAAGCTAGAAGTACAAAATATGCAGAGCACTTGGTGCACACAGCTAAATTAATTCATTAACGAATTCACCCTTTCAACATATCATGCCATATATCATTATAATAATAATGTCTAAACATATTTAAGAAATCAAAGCCTATGGTGACACATTAAAGCATGAATTGGAAAATGAGTTTATAGTATGACAGAAGCACTATACTAAATAAAGTTCCCAAACAGCAAGATGAACTGCCATAAGACCAGCGATGCTTTACGGGACAGAATGCTGGCCTATTAAGAAACAACAGGTGAACAAGATAAGTGTAGCGGAAATGAGAATGTTGAGGTGGATATGTGGTAAGACTAGACGAGATAGGATTAGAAATGAAACAGTCCGCGAGATGGTAGGTGTAGTACCTATAGAGGAAAAGTTGAGGGAAAATAGGCTTAGGTGGTTTGGGCATGTCTATCGGAGACCAGCGGATGCAGTAGTTAAGAGAGCGGATAGGATAGCTTTGAGTAGCAACATTCCGGCGAGTGGAAGACCCAAATTGACTTTAGATGCGATAGTTCGCAAGGATTTGAGTCTACCAGGGCTAAGTGAGCAAGCTGTCACGCCCTGATTGTTTTTTCTAAGAATTCAAATATATCAAAATCCATATAGGATGAGTCAAAGGTCATATATGTTCAACTGTTGAAAAGTCAAAGTCAATACATAGCTCCAAATCAAGTTCAACATGTCTCAAGCCAAGTGGTACCCGTACCCAAATACCTAATTGTCAAAAGGGGTTGAAGTCATTACATAGTTCAAAATTTTCAAAAGTTTATGTAAGTAGAAGTTGCAAAATCATCTCCCAAAGATGCTAAGTAACAGATGAGAAAATAAGTTCATGATCAATGTGCTGCATGTCATGCATCCACATCTCAAGCATCCAACTCATGTTCCTTGTCGTGTACCTGAAAATGATAGGGTGAGCTCACTAGCCCAGTAGGAAGAAAATCTCTACTCATGCTATATTCATGTAGAATGATAAGTGCACCGACACGATGAGAGTGAAAGAGAAATATACAAATATAGATGATAAAAGGTAACAAAGAACCCATGCATGTTCCCAAAGTGTCCAGAGATAGAAAATTATAGCCAAGAGGTCATCTAGAACCCATATTTAACCATATATGTCCAAGCTTGTCCACCAATAATTTATTTATATAGCCGATGGTCCTCGTGTCTTACAAGTATCCACATTAGATCATTTGTGCAATTAAATCACCAAACCCTTTATTTCATCAATTTACAGCTTAAAGAAATTATAAAATCTTTTCTGAGTCTTGTGGGCCTCGTGGAACCCATATCCGAGTCTTTTGGGCCTCGTGGAAACCTTCCTAGCGACTCACCGAACGGTGGTCCTAGTGCATCAACGTATATCACATTCAAATTCCCATTTAAGTACGTTAGAACATAACTCATTCATCAAACCACAACCAAACCATTCATTACGTTCCAATCATCACCATTTTCGCCAAATGTGTGAAACCGACTCAACATAGAGCGTGTCCATTTCGTATCGCAAAGTGTCCAATTAATTCACATGTCACGATCTCATTTTAAAAACTACAACGTGAATGCAAGGGTTATCTTAGTGCCAAAAGTCGATTATCCAATGAAATGAACGATCGGGGGCCAAACATGCACCAAAGGGTGGACCGAGAACAAAACAGAATTTCGCGTGCTTGCTGAAATTTCCGCCTGGGCGGCTCCCAAACCCGCCCGGGCAGTCGGGGCAGTTTTACAGGTTATAAAAAAAATTGCAGATTTTCTCCAAAGGAGGGGAATTTCAACCCAAACACTTGGTACATGAAATGGAGCATCAAGGGGCATCAAAACAAGTCATAAACCATGAGAGGGAGTAGAAATCAACTAAATTTAACAAGTATCAACAAGGATAATCATAGATCTCAAACCCAAAATCAAGAATTAAATGGGTTTTCAAAAAAAAAAGAAGAGTGTACAAGTGCAATATGTAGGAAAACGCAACAAATCAACCAAATGAAGATAGAGTGAGGAGAGAACATCCCTACCTCAAGAGGTTATGCTCCAAATCAAGTGCAAAATAAAGCCCTAGCTTTCTCAATCAAACCCCAACCGAAATTAAGCCTCCCGGAGCGATTCCAAGGCAACCCGGGTTCCAAAATGCGTGTAGATGATGAATATGTGAATGGATCTTGAAGAGGTGGGGTGTGAGGGGTGAATTTTGTGGGAGGAAGGAGAGAAGTTTGGAGAGGGGAAAAAGAAAGGGGCAGCCGGCCCTTTAAGAGAGAGAGAGAGAGAGAGAGAGATGGGTTTTGGTTTGAAAAAAAATCAGCCTCATTAGTGTATATACACTCACCCCTATGCACTTACACCCCTCATGTTTCAAATGTATTTTAAAGACACCCAAGTATATTCTCTAACTCCACATTGACCTCACTTTACTTTATTTTCATTTCCTCACATTTCCCTAATGTTATTTCCGGAAAATCACTTAAAAATACGGGTCCTTACACAAGCAGCACTTGATAGAGCTCAGTGGAGGAAAAGGATTCATGTAGCCGACCCCAATTGATTTGGGACATAAGTCTCGGTTTGGTTTGGTTTGGTTTGGTTTGGTTATTTGCAAGGACTTGTCTCCATGATATTTACAGAAATTCCAAAGACCATATCTCCTCTTAGATTGTTGGAAATATTCGTTAGAATTTTTGTAAACATAAATAATTAGAGACAACACAACTAGATAATAGTACGACCATACTTGAATAATAGAAATAAGAGTATAAGAAAACTTACATTGATTGAGGTGCGCGTAAAACGCTCTCCTAAGAGAAGATATGTCCCCGCTTGCACCGAGTTGTCTGACATCCCACTCTCAAGATACATCAATCATCCACAGAAGCTTTGTGTGCAGCTAAAGCTTTCCAAACGAATCAACAATCGCCTGTATGCTCAAAACACTCAAGTATATACGAAAATATGTAAAGCAAATATAATTCAAAGATCACTGCCTATACATGTTGAACATGTGCCCACTTTTCTATATTTTTAATCTTTCACAACTCTCATATATATATAAAGCTCTTTTTTCAAAACCACAAATCAATAGCATCAAATATATCTAGGTAGAGAGTTACAATTTGGGAGTTAAGAATATTATTACACTTAATGATGAGGTTTGTGTAACCTCCAAACTTTTAAGGGATAAAATAAATCACCTTAAATAAGTTTTTTTAAATGATTTCTCCAACATGAGGAACAACATGAGACACATGGCCGGCTCTGATGCAGTCATGCAACATATTTTCAAGCCCCGATGCAGTCATGGGACACATATCAGGCCCTGCTGCAGTTTTGCAGCAAAGTTTCAGGTCCGAATAAGTTTTGCCTTTGGCCTATAAATAAAAGGTTCAATTGGAGATGGCAATGGATAGGTTTGGTCTGGGTTTTGCTATTACTATACCCAATCCAAAAGTATTTTTCTATACCCAAATCCAAACCGATATCCGACGGGTATAATTTTTAGTGCACCATAACCAAACCATATGAATTTTGATTTTATCTGAACCACACCAAACCCGCATTAATATTCATTCCATTAATGAACATATGAAGGAAAAAGATTATTTATTAGACTAAAAAAGTAACATGCCATAAGATTTTACCATTAAATATCTAAATTTCAACATAATCAAAGGAAATGACTAAATAATAAACTTTTCTTAATCAAAGGAAATAAGTAATATTATATGGATCAGTTTGGATTCGGTTTGGGTTTGGGTTTGGCCGAATACTTGCTAAGACCAAATCCAAATCCAAACCTGTTAGGTATCATGTTTTGAAAACCAAACCTGCTCCATGGGTAGGAAAAAATAAAATAAAAACTGCCCCGATAGAGTCGGTTTGGTTCAGATATCCGTCGGTTTTGGGTGAAATCGTCATCCCTAGGTTCAATGGCTAAAAAATGGTTCAAACACCAGCATCAAGGCCGGCCCAAAGGTCCAGAGTGTCCTAGGCCTACTTAATAATAATGTGCCCCCTTCACTCTTAACAATTTTTTAAAAAAAAAATTAAACCACAGTCTTTATGGCTTAATTGGGTAAATTGGCTTGAAGTCTTTCATTCTAACACAGTCTTTATCCCTTAATCCTGTCCCACATCAGATACTTATAGAAATGAGAAGACAACTTCCATTATAAAATGAGGGCTCTAGAGATTATCTGGGCCCAAGACCAATTGGACCTTAAAATTTGGTATATTAGTTCTCAAAAGACTTCTAATCAAGCCCAAACCTAAAAACTATGGAAGTGCCCCTAAAATGTTGAATTTTTTGGATGCCCTAGGCCCAAGCCTACTGGGCCTAGGCATTGGGTCGGCCCTGACCAGCATCAAGCACTTCCTTAATTTAACTTAGGGGGTGTTCTACTGAGGTACTCCCTCTGTCCCAAATTGATAGTCTACTATGAAATTACGTGCAATTTTTAAACTAAAAAGTAATGTATTTATCGAAATAATTTTTGAATTTTTTTTACACCATATAAAAGTTCTCAATGAGATCTATCAAACAAGATCCATAATGCATATTTTTTAAGGTTCACATTACAAAATATAAACCATTGAAAATGACACGCAATCCCAAAATAGACTATCAATTTGGGACGGAGGGAGTAATTTTTTTGACTTTTCACGGTTTTTATGTGATGTAAGAGGATGAGCTGCCTCGAAAACCGCAATACTGACTTTTTGATTTTTTGAGTTAGTGGAATATGGTCTTATATATTCTCAGAAAATCTATATTTTATTTCCATTACATTTTCATGCCCAATATTTGTACCCTTCAATTTCCATGTCCATTTTCGTTTTAAACCTAGTCTAGCCTAGTTCTCGTACATTTCCTTGTACACACCATTCAACTTTATTAATTCGATTTAATAGAGTTGTAGTAGATTTAGTTTGTTCTACTTTCGAACGATTACAAAGTCGTGCACTTTCGAACGATTACAAAGTTAGATCAAAGCATTCGGGCCTACATCGAAGGCGACTGCAATCGAGTTCTGACACGCTCGCCCAACTGCTCACGCCTACGCAAAGAAAAGGGGAGAAGTCACATTCACGCAAAAAAAGAATTATATATAGATTCCACGCGGGGGCCCTTAAAAGCACATTTTAAAAACATTGAGTGGTTCGGATCGTCGAAATTTGGTTTGGAAAGTTGAAAAATGAGTAGGTCCGCATGGAATTTTAAAATAAGGATCCCTGCGTGGAATTTTAGAATGAGAATAATCTCTTTCTTCTCAAGAAAAATAGAAATTTTTCAGAAAGCTACCAATATTCGCTGAACCTAAATTTTTGGAATAAATTTAATATAGATAACTTCAAGTGAACAGTTCGAATCGTTAAAATAGCTTGTCAAATCCCATGCAATTAGGTGGTGTGCTTGAGAGGTGTATGAGTCAATTGCCCAGTGAATTGTTCATGCATTGCATAGCGAGTGCCCAACAACAAAGTGTGTAGCTAGCCCTGTAAACGAGCTGAGTCGAGTCGAGTTTTAGAATATTCAGATTTGTTTGTTAAGGTTATTGGTGAACTCAAGCTCGAGTTCAATGAAAATTTGACGAACTTGCCTCGCTTTGATTCAAACTCGGACTTTTTACAACCCATAATGGGCCAAAAATATCAAGTATTGATGAAGCTCGATCTTATGCAGATCTACAGTTTCAACTAAATTTTTTATAATGGACATAAAAAAGTTCACAACATATATAAAAATGATGAAAACATATACACATATAAGTTTGTAGTACTTGTAAAAGTTTATAAATGTAAGGTATAGAAATTTTTACTGCACTTATATTCTATTGCATATACAAAAAATAAAATCTGTATATATTCAAGTTCAGGGGCGGAGGGAGAGTAGGGTTGGGGTGGGCCCGGGCCACCCCCAAACTGTTTTTAAAAAAAACAAATTTATTTATATTTTGTCAACTGAGTTCTCCCAAACTCTCATTTTCAAGCTCCCAGTGGAGGATTTCAGAAATCGTAGATGATTTTCTATATTTGAAAACACGTGGTATTGCACTCTAATTTATTGTTAAGCAACTTTTGTTTTATATTGATGGAAAATCAATCTTGAAAATGTATTTTGGCTTTTTCTTTGATTATGAAATGCAAAGATTGTAACGTCCCGATTTTATGGAAGCATTATTTAAAATACATAAAAAGATTTATTCAAAAGAGTTTCATTTATTAAACAACGGAAATAGCATAAGTGTCTTAATTCGATTACAGCCATAAATAGTACTTTGTTGGGAAATAAAATTACATTGTTTCCAACACAAAAATAAGAAGACTCTAGGCTTCTAGAGGTTTAGATTCAAATCCCCCTCTTCTGTTGGAATCTGCTCAACAGGGTATTCCTCCATCTGGTAGTACGCTCCTTCTCCTTCCCCTTCAGTACCTGGCGTAAAATGCCAGGGCCATAACAGCACCATGAGCGATAAATCACCCAGTAGCTAAACCTTACCCGATAACCCTTACACTACCAACAATTCATGTAACAGTTCAATAATAAAAGAAAGCAGAAATATGCCACATCATCTGTTTTATTACTAACCATTAACCTAGTGAATTCTATGGATCCTTTCCTCAAGGAATCCTCCTCCTACATCCACTAACTTTGACCGTCCTCATGAGACCACCCCCTTCTTGTTTGTCCTGCACCGGAGTCTTACGCGCATACACCTAAGTGACATACTTAGCATGTATCCGCATGAGACTATAACAAGAAGACGCTACGCAATCTAGGGTTTTCCCATGACGCATCGCTTGTTAGGATCGAACATTCTCCTTACCATCCTCTTCTGGCACGCATGCCGATATACAACTCTGGGTCCCGCAGTTCCCTTGGCACTCCCGGCCGATAAATAATTTTGGGTCCCGCAGTCCCCTAGTCATCCGCAACGGCTAATATTCACATATAGAGTCTCGTACTTTCTTTTCCAATTGTCCATTTTCTTAACAATGTCTATGTGAACGCATCACACGTAATCGATTCCCATGATCCTACTTTGTCCATTCTAACATTCAATATTTTCATCCAAGCTTACAATAATAAAATAAAGAACGAAACAATATTAACTAAAATGCGATTGATCAGGAACCGTAAGAATACAGTCGAATATCTAACACTTTATTTACATACATTATAATAAAAGGAACCCAGTCCATAAATGTTTGGTTAGCATGCATGTACTATATAAAGAAAATTATTTATTGATTCAAAGGATTCCATGACAAGGACTAAAACTTTTTTAACTTATAACTAATATTACCGTATAGGTTCGCACGTATAATTTATCTTAAATAAAAATAGTAATTTTCAAATTAAAATTCTACAGCTAACTCTTACTAATCAAATGCAGCACCTCCGGTTCTAAAAATGTATATTTGCTTATATACTTTTCAATTGACCAATTATCATTAAGGAACTAACAACTACTAGCTAATAATAGGTGAATGGTAAAACTATTCAAATGATTAACATTTCAACTAGTTCCGGGCCTTTTCTTAAAATTTGTGTTAATTCTAGTGGGCAACCAATACCTAAATGTCATGCTAGATCTACAAGTGGGTGAGTGTGTCATAAACTTCATGAGTATGACAATACATATTTAGCAACAAGAGAGGACCAAAATAACTAAGAGTCGGCTGGGAACTTATCAAAACTCAACCCCGTTCTTCTTTTGTTTTCTATTTTACGCTATGATTTCGGAAAAATATATATACAAAATATGTCATAAACATGAACACGAATCTTTCGAAACTCTATATTTACGAATTAGATACACATAAATATATTTAGGGAGGTAAAATGTAACTACCTCGGTCCGAAGTTCTAGCGCGCGGCGAAGCTAAAATGGGATTGGGTTGACGGCTACTACGTACGGCAACGGAGCTCTATAGGATGGTTGTTTCGGCGCTGCCTTTTAGTATGAAACGTAGCTGGTTCGGAGCGGGTTATGGTACTATTTATGGAGTTGAAATATAGCGGGTTTCGGGTTAGATCCGGGATCAGGTTCGGGCTGTTTTTGTTAGATTTCAGAGAGAATGGGAGACTGATCTTATTTCTGAATTTTTGAACCTATTAATTACAATGCTCATAGAGCTCTTAAATAGACTCTCACCTACCAAAACATGTCTAACTTGCCTAACAAAACATGCCTAACATACCTAATAAAACATGCCTAACATGCCTAATAACATGTCTAACAAAACATGCCTAACATGTCTAATATAAAGATATACAAGAATCGTACACTTAATATAATATATATATATATATATAGGTACTTAGTCAAGTTGGTGTAATGAGCACATAAGACCCACTCATGCATTTACATATTTGGACGCGTAAAATTTAAAGAGAAGTTATAAAAAAAATGTATAACTACATGAAATGAGAATTTTCAAATAAAAATGTTATTAAAAAATACGGACCATTACAAAGATCTTGATAGTTATTTTTTTTCCTTATTTGTTGAGTAAGGAATAGAAAGATATTTGATATTAAACTTTTTTCCCGTTATAACTCGTCTCCCAGAACTCTTCATCCTGGGAGGCAAATACTGTTAGATCAAAATTCGACCCATTTATTTAACAAGTCTAAAATTGAGGTTCAAATTCGGTTTGTCTATTAGACGAATTGAATTTGAACAAAGCTTTACCGTGTCCGGCTGCTCGGTTCATTTGCAATCTTATCTGCTTCTGAAGTAGAAGGAAGAGCAACTTTCAAAAATAGTTAAGGCAACCAATAGAAAAGTCGATCGAACAGGCCATTGGAATGTTTTTCTCCTCATATTGTTGAGTGATTTTTTGCAGGGAATTAGCCGGCTAATGACAGCATGGAATCAGTTTTTATATTGACCGGTTCAACAAAAGTCATTTTTTTGTCTTCTTTAATGATGTTGGACAATGCCGTATAATCCAACCAAACAAAGCCCAATGCTTATTAGCCGCTCTACGAAGGATTGATTCAACCTCATCTTTCGTTAAAATCAAAAACTGAGAATGCATAAAAAATGATTGTTTGGTCACTTAAATTGAGTCGTTGGGAAGAATGTTCAATTATGTTTGTATGATGAACCTATTATACTATTACGTTCTTAAAATTTTAAAAACTCGCCGTCTTTGACAATTATACTCCCTCCGTCCCAAAATGATAGTCGATTTCGGGATTGTATGTCATTTTCAACGGCTTATATCTTTTAAGGTGAATCTCAAAAAATATGCATTATTGATCTTGTTTGATAGATCTCATTGAGAACTTTTACACGGCGCAAAAATAATTCAAAAATTATTTCGATAAATACATTATTTTTTAGTTTAAAAATTACACGTAATTTCGTAGTGGACTATCAATTTGGGACGAAGGGAGTAATTTTTTTAGGGAAAAGGCTATACAAACTCCCTATTTGAGTGTGTAGGATATGTTACCCCTATAAAAGTTATGAATCGATTAATAAAAGTTACGATTTTGTTTTATAAAGTACAGAGACATACTAAAATATTACGAATCATATTGCTAAAAAGTAACGAAACACTAAAAAATATTACGATTGCCGATGAGGTGGGACAATATGAACCATACAATAGGTGCATATGGTACACACTTTAAATGGTGTGTATTGTAAACTTTCCCTTTTTATATTTTGTTCATGGAATTTCTTCAGAAGTTTGATTACGACTTGGCCTTTTTTTTTTTTTTGGTCATTCGTCATTTCTAATCTATTACATGAAGAGAGGGGAGAATGAGACTCGATTCTGGGATGCAGTGTGGAGCATTCAAGAGCTCTATTGCATGAGCTAGCCACCACTTGCGCCTTGGCCTTGAGATATTCAATTTTTTAAGTTCAAAAGCATTTTTTTTTCCCTCTCTTGAATAGTTTATCAGCACCAGTCACACATGATTCAAACTTGGTTGTCTATTTAGGTCTCTTGTGGGCCTGTGGCCTATTCAAACCGAACCAAACAATACAAAATTTATTTTTCTTGAAGGAAAAAAGAAAAACGAAAACATACAAAAAAAAAAAACAAAATTGGTGAATTTTATTAATGAATTGAAAACGCTAAAAACAACATAAAAATAAACTGCAACATCAGAAAAATAAACACCGTGATAATTATTTGAAATGCATGTATACGTTGCTCCAACGTTAAACCATAATCATCATGAGGATGCTGAAAACTCCAACGATCCAAGCTTGAAACCTGGAGAAAGCAAGCCCGGTAGCTGCCGACGGAGGTGGTGCAAGGTCACCGGAGGAGGGTGGAGGTTCCGGAGCAGCAGACACAGGTAAAACATTTATAACTAGCTTCATTCCCTTCGTGCAGTGATTGGGAAAGCCACATATGTACCAGCGTTCCCCTTCTTTTAGAGGAATTACATCGGCACCAGAAGTGAAAGGTGTAGTATCCCCGTTCGGTACTGTGCATAGCTGGAAGGCTGTTCCGTTCACCTTCACCACATTGTGAGATCCTTGTTCGTAGTTGAAAGCTGGGCCAACAAATGATAGTTAGGGAATAATCCGGGCAAGAACTTAATTAATACAAGGGAAAAAAAAACGACGACCCGTAAGTCTTTTGAGAAAAGTTGTTTGGAATCGCGTGTTGGTTAGCTTAGCACCACACATCTATTCTAGATAGGCGGTAGCGTATTCAGAAATTTAATCTGGATGGACATTCGTAAGCATAACTAGGGCAGTGAGAATTAATTTAAAATAATTTAGGGTGGCACCTGACCCATTGGAATCAAGGAAGATCCCGCCCTAGGGATGGATAAAATGTCGTCGCTTGCGTTGAATTCTAAACAAAAAAAAAATGTGGAATTTTTAAGAAAAATATTAAGAATTCTTCATATATGCTGTTCATTTATTCTGGATTAGACCTGCCACTTCTTAATTTTTTAATACCATGCTATAAAAAAATGAAAATCAAGTTTCGAACTTAGTATAAGGAGATTTTATTTTCAGCAAACAAAAGTTAATTAGTCAATTCATATAACACTAAGTACAACGATATAAACATACTGAGTTCATCGCCGGCGTAAAACTTTTTCCCCAAAGCCCATTCTGTGTAGTTAACATTGAAACCCCATCCCTGGCTATCTCCAACAATATAATTCATAGCCAAAGTTGACGGAAGAGCAAATGCAACAATCGATAAAACAACCAAAATATTCAAGTAGGCCATTGGAAGAATATCTCTGTATCTCTTTAGCCTACTTAATTTGTTTCGCACCTCAGACGCGATTTATTGAGATTGCTTAATTCTAAGGTGTTGGATTTTGGTCGAATTTATAGGAGTTTTTAGTCTTAACAGTGGAGAATCAGCCGGCCAAATATGGACGGCATATGCAAGATCTTATATTAAATTTTAGTTCCAAAGTTTCCAAGGCATTGTAATTTTTTTGATGTGAGATATCCGCAAATAATTTCTATCAAAAAAAGATTTACCTGTATACTTTTGGCATAATATGGACGGCATATATATGCTATATCTTATTAAATTGTAGCGCGTTTTTTGCTGTTTAAAATTTTCAATTTTGGTCTTATGTTTTTTCCTTCAATTATATATCTAAGTGTTTGAAAACTTCAACGGATCTCGTTCTTTTTTTTTTTTTGGAACCGGTCGGCGTTTTAGTTTTTGCTATTCTTGTAAACAATTAGGAAAGCCTGTGGTGCTAGCTTTCTTTTATTAATAGAAAATTTTAAATTTTTTTTTTTTATATAAGGAGCGAATTAATAAGTTGGGAACTGACAAATTCAATGTCTGGAAGCATGTTGGAAAAGTTCAACGTACGTGTGAGCAAAGTTAGGAAAACCATGACAAAATGTTATTCCCTCCGTCCCTTTTATAGTGTGTACATTTCAATTTTGGGTTATCCCTTAATAAATATGTGTTTTGAAAAGTTAGTGGGTACATTTTCTATTTTACCCTTAAAAGTATATTCCTTTTTAAAAAGTTAGTGGGTATTATTATATTAATAAGGGTAAGTATTGGAAAGTAGATGTAAAAGTTGATGTGAGAGAAAAATAGTTGAAATTCCTAGATAACACACTTAAAAAGGGATGGAGAGAGTATTTTTTTTTACTTGAAATTAATAATATATAGCTAGCTATGACTACTTGAACTCTACTCCTTCCGTCCCTTTTATAGTGTAGACATTTTCATTTTGGGCGATCCCTTAATAGTAAGTATGTGTTTTGAAAAGTTAGTGGGTACATTTCCTATTTTGCCCTTAAAAGTAGATTCTTTTTTGAAAAGTTAGTGGGTATTATTATATTGATAAGGGTAAGTAGTGGAAAGTAGATGTAAAAATTGTGTAAAAATTAATGTGAAAAAAAATAAGTTAGAATTACAAGACAACATACTTAAAAAGGAACGGAGGGAATATTTAATAACGAGCTTAAGTCTTGTTCTTCTGCGACATACGAGAGACCCATACAGACGGGCTGCTCTCGAATATGGTATCCCCCTATTAATATGCCCTTTGGGACCCACCTTGGGAGCCGATTAATTTCTTTGATTAATTTACCCTTTCGGTTGTTGGAATGAAGAAGTGTAAAAGTGCAAAATAACACCAAAAGTTGCTTGGTGGGAGTCACATGTGATGTTTTTAATTTGGTTTGAAAATCCAGGGAAGGAATGCAACAATGACAGTTAGCTCTGTTTGTTGGACATAAAATATTTTTAAGGAAAATATTTTAATCATTTTCCGCTATTTGGCTGCTTAAAAATCAAGTAAAATATTTTTTTGGGCAAACAATTTCCATCCGAGACCATCAAACAATTTACTTGTAAGTTATTTTCCGAATTCGATTAACCTGCTAACGGACAACAAGGCGCCTGAATTCTCACAGACCAGTAAATCTGCTAATGGACGACGAGGCGCCTCAATTCTCACTGACCAATAAGTCTCTCTCTCTCTCTCTCTCTCTCTCTCTCTCTCTCTCTCTCTCTCTCTC
>JAXBDA010008027.1:0-15914 GCA_036023075.1 Gaultheria prostrata | reverse complement strand
ATATAATTTACTTCCAATCCGGACGTCCGGATTTTTTATATATATATAAATATAATTTACTTCCAATCCGGACGTCCGGATTTTAAAAAAATCCAGACCATTGTTTGTTTGTTACTTTCTGAACCAAATCTGGACAATCCGAACCGTTAGATGTGTTTAAAACGTGTTTTTTAAGGTTCAACACGAGAATTTGTCCAAAAAAAAAATACACGGTAGGGGTTGATCGGAGCAGTTTTTGATTAAAAAAAAATGCTATAAATCACCCCTTCTGTGTATTTTTTTTTACGAATCCTCGCGTTGAACTTAAAAATACGTTTTAAACACATTGTGCGGTTCGGATCATCGGGATTTGGTCCGGAACTATGAGGTCCGGACGGGGTCCGGATTTTAGTGGTTGGGAAGTGGACTATATGTATATATATAAAGAAAGAACCCTTTAAAATGCAATAGTAATAGCGTAATGAGAAGGCATGAGGGCCATATATAAATATTTATACTTTAATATTTTCTTATCAAGTGGAAGAGTCTAATTCTTCTTTCTAATATTTGGGGGACATAAAGTAGTAAAATGAAACGATTGTTATTATTAGCAGAATGAAGAAAGCATTTGAAAGAAACTTAAGGAAAATACGGGTCAATCCCCGTTTAGTTTCAATTTTTCAACCCAGTATTAGTTACCTCGATAATTTCTAAATTTCCAGAACCGTATTGTGAAAGTCAATAAGTGCAAGAGTTGTTCCGTGAGATTCGCTTGAGACGTCCAATCAAAATTATACTCGGCAAAGTGCAAGAGTTGTTCTGTGAGATACGTTTGAGGCGCCCAATCAAAATTATACTTGGCAATAGGTGGAGCTTTCTCCGAATTATGTTTACCAAGCAATTGGTAGCTTGACTGGACCATGTGAGATAATTAACTCTAAACAAGTCCAAAACCCAAGCTAATAATTGCAAAGAAAGTTAAAGACAAAATTATCCTGCTTTCCAATTCTATACCAAAACACTTTTCACTCTAACTTTTGCCACTACAAAGGAAAGTGACAGAGCAATTTCTAATCAATGGAGTAACTTTATCAAACAAAACCCCCAATAAAAGTCAAAAAACATGAGCTACAATAGTCAATTTTCAGGTCCCCCATCTTTTTTGTGCCAGTATTTTAACACCAACAAAGGTCACTCAATATTTTGTTACGTGATACCTTTTGTCAAATAGCAAATTTAGGTAAGGATTCCTCAGCCTATGAGTTGTCAATTCTAATAAGGAATAAATGGTTGAAATTAAGGAAATGAAAGGAAAAGGTACCCAAATTTTCCACAATGACCTTTATTTAATGTTGCTTCTTCTCTTACACTCACTGATGAGCTTCCTGGTTTTTAACATACGCCACCTGAGACTCAAAACACAAGCAGGAGCGATTGTGAAGGGGGACAAGACCCCTGCACAACTTTAAATATCATCGCGTATTATACTAATTTTTGGGTTAGTTGAAAAAAATTCTTTGTGATTGGCCTCTGCAAGTCCTTTGAGTGAAAGAAAATTCTTGAAATTTCTCTCTGTATAGTGTAAAAATTCCTAAATTTTAAGTTATCAATCATTTTTTAGGTTTTGTGTATAAAATTAAATGGCGGCTACGTATATGCACATAGTAAACACATCCAACTCCCACGCGTCCGCTTTACAAACCCAGAGCCAAACAACCAACATACTAAAAGTACAAAGAAAAAAAATGACACCAAAACCAAAAGAAGACCCGCATCAGCCTCGCTAGACCTCGGACAACTCCAGAAAACAAGCAAATGGAGAGATAAACCATAAATTAAAATCATAAAGCTTAAAGTGTGTTCTTTTGATCTTGTCTTTTCTTTTTGTGATTCCCTCTTCTTTAATCTCCTCTTACATATTCAGTTCCGAGTAATGCTTTCCTTTTATTGGTGAAGTGCAAAGCACGTGACAATGCCTAGGATTGAATATAGAGAGTTTCAACTCATGCATTTGGTAAAAAAAACACATTAATTTCTTTTGTTAAATGTAACAAAGTGCTCCATTACAATTACCAATTAATTAAGGATCGATCACCTCATACTTTAACCTATACAGAAATTAAGAAAATACACTACTCTCTCTCTCTCTCTCTCTCTCTCTCTCAATCAATCAATTAGAGACTGCACTGCATATATTTACGTAGGAAATATGGTTTGATATGGATCTCTCACAGCCTTGACATTGAAGAGGGACATACTAGTAGCTTTTCCCCACCCTTCTCCTTTTGTTGCTTTCTGTCTTGCTTGTCTCCTTGTCTTTCTTTACCACACTTTTCCTTTTCTCTCTCTTTTCTTTTCTTTTCCTTTTCTTTCTTTTCTCCCTGATTTCCCAGTGGGGGGTACCTGATTCCCTTCACCAGCCCCCCTTGGGAGCTATATTGGCTACTACAAAATGAGAGAGAGATGAGAGATAGGGGTTCACTCTGGTGTACATAAAGTGAACTCCAGATTGGGCTTCTTGGGGCTTATCTCTTCATAGCTTAAGCACTTTGGATCCATGTCCTTCTGCCAAAAAAGAAAACAGAAAAAAAATAAGCATAAGAGAAGTGTGCTTGTTGAAAGTGAGAATCAAAAGGACATTTTGACTAAGAGAATAATGGAATATTTATCATAAGGGTGCTTTGCTATGGTACTGAAAAGGCTGTTGTAGTGTGTGTGTGTCTCATGTGCAAACCTCACAATATTCTTATCTACTACTCTACTACTTATGGCACAATATCAGCAAAATTGGAACAAAATCATTGTTCCTCATCACACAAGATGCATGTATGTGCATTTACATGGGCAAAAACGCATCTCTATATACACAAATGATTTACCAATTGAGTTTGTTTACGTAAATCTTGTTCAGAATAACGAGTTAGTAGTATTTTTGAAATCATGGTCACAATGGCGGTGCTTAGGTTGAAAGTTACCAAATTATCGATCAACAAAGCAAGAGTTTAATTAAGCTATTAGAATGCCAAGCACGTGCAATTATGTCAATGATCAGTATAAATATTTTGACTGCTCTGATACCATATTGAATTTTAGAATACAAACTAAATCAGAAATCAATGGTATGTAGATAGATGATCTAAGTAGCAATAAACATGCACATGTATTCAATGACAACGATTGTTAAACTCAAAAATGATTTCTTCGACAACTACTTGTTTTCCTTTTCGTATTACCTCAAAATTGGTCCTTAAATTTGCAAAAGAACTCACTCAGTTTTATCAAAAAAATTCCCTTCCTCTCTTTCAACTTTACATGTTTCCTTTTTGAAGAGAAGGGTATATTTTGGTGAATTAATGGAGTCATGTGCAGTGAGATAGGTACCTCAAAAGATGGAATATTTCCACCACAATCCCTTCGTTTTCCATGCAACCAAACTTCCCTGCAGAAACAAAAAAACAAAACCCAATACTTAGAGAATATTAATTTCCATGCAGATTTTAGAAAAGTAAAACTGAGAAAAGAAAGCCATCTTTTTACTGTCTTGTTTGGACTTTGTTCGCTTTAGATGCTGAGATTGATATAAAGTTGAACCCATCCCATGTGATATTATAGCTCACTGCCCATGACAAAACAGACTAGCTTGCAACGAAGTTTCTCAGGGCATATTTTTCGGTTGTTTTCTCGTAATCAACTTCTCACAACACTTATTCAGAAAACAATGCCTGGAAACAAAATTAAACCACTCCTCATTCTAATGCTACCTTGGTAAAAATTCTTGCTGAAAAGATTTCGTACTTGTACAAAAATTTGAAAATATGTTACATGGAACGAATGAAAGGAGTATTATTCAGTAGTCTGGGTACTGTGACGTGATGATCCAACAATATCTTTCACAACTTATATATTTGAAATGAGCTCATAATTTTTTTCTAGGCGCCACACCACATGAATGAGTGGCTATAGCTTGTTTAGCACAAAAACATTCTACAAATGGGTTCCATCAAATCAAAGGGCTTAGCTTCGAAACCAAGTTTTCCAAGCTGTGGGACCTGTTTAAATGGGCATTTATATCTGAGCCCACAAAATCCGAAGGACAGGGATATCTACACACATCTTTAGTTTGATTGTGATCAAACTCAAGGTCATGGAATTGTAGCCAGCTAGCTACGAACAATGGAAATGTTCTTTTGCTTACTTTCTCAGAAGCATTACAAAGGATATTATTACCCCATCATGGAGTTTGCTTTATTCTGGTTGTGGGCAGATGGAACAAAAGCAATGTTACCATTTCCTACTCTGTGTTTTTGTCGACAGTCAGAGTCTCCTGGCTAGCTTATGCGCGCCTCAACTATTCCCTGGCCTCCTTGGTCTAGTCAAAGGCAAGCCATTCATGCTAGGACTAGAAGATTCACAAGAGATTTCTCTTTTACTGTCTAACCCTAAGAGGTTGCCAAGTTTGAACTCAAAATGTCTGAATTTACGACTCATCCATGTTACTACTTGAACTATCCCTTAGGGTTGTTACTATTTCTTACTTTTGGGGTAACCTTTCTTCTTCTCTTTTGTATTTTATTCACGTAGATTAAAATGTGAAATGTGCCTTGAGAATCGAAATCTTCTGGCTCTCTGTCTACCTTAACCACCACTTAATGAGCGGCAGTCAGAGATATTCATTGTGCCTTAATCCAAAATTTTCATTTTTTGAAAAAGTTCTTTTAACGGTTGCCCCAACTGATCAAAATTTCTAGCTCCGCTCTTGATTGAGTGACTTGTGAAGGAGAGTTTGGCCCGACGTGCTACAATTTTAAGTGATATGAACAATAAATTACTCATATCTCCAAAAGCCTAAACTTTGAGATTAAGTTGCATACCAATGCCACAATATGCACAAACCCCAAAATTGTGGATGGACTTCTACTATCATTTTGGGAAGTGTTTGAAATTAGAGTTATATGTTTGGGGTTAAAGGTGTTTATTTTTTGTGGTAATCATTAATCAATGGGGCTAAATGGGTTCTTCTTGCATTAGCGAAAGAAATTAATTACACACAAAGTAACAATTAATTGGATAACAGAATACATATATATAAGAGTTTGTCAATTTTTTTACCTTGAAGAGTTGCTCCAAAGGGCATGATCGTGTTGCAAATTCGGTCTAATTCCCTCTTGAATTGGTAGCTCCTGAGACTTTCTAGGGTTGTGAATACGGTCGAACATCATGTCCTCTGAAGTTTCTCCCGAGGACCCATTTTCATACACTTCTGATTGATCTAAATGTTAAAATTAAAATAAATAAATAAATAACCAATTTTTTTCAGAGGTTGGAATTGATCATTCCAAAAAAAAGAAAAATACGCGTGCTATTTTATAAATGTACATGTAAAAAATGGTAATTATGGCCGAACCTGAAGAAGCTCCGGCTCTATCAGTTGTCTTCACAGTTCGATACATCTGCACCATAATATACAAGTAAATCCACAGAAACAGAATTATCAATGTGTTGTCTTTATATAAACTTTAACATTTAATACTCCACTATATAACAAATACCAACTAATTTGGCTCGTAATAAGAAACTGGAGCTTCCACATCATTCTCGATGAGATTATTTCATTAAAATTAATGGTTTTGCATTCCCATTACCCTACACAGGTACATATAATGCATGAAAAATGAAATTAAAACAAAAGAAGAATTTACAAATGCTAATTTATATACATATACCCTTCTCTATATGACATGAGTAGTCTCACTAGTTTTGAATATCGGTCAATATGTACCGTATCGGCAGGTTCGTCTCGGGATATGGAGACAACAGGTTACAGTATTAATGGTAATGCAGGCAGCAGGTTACAGTATCTGACTTTAACCATGGTATAGCATGTGTGGTTTACGTAACCAAAGAGCTGTCTATAACCAGATATCATTGAGAAATGATTAATATTCCACTATAGAAGATGACTGGTTTGGTAGCCTTTGATTTGTCTTTCTTGTCTTTTTTAATCATTAATTTTTTTTAATTAAGCCCCTGTGAATTTGTTTTTTCTCTGGTCATGTCCCAAAAAAAAAAAAAGTTACTCATCCGTCTCAAAATTTTAGTTTATTGCAAAAGCTGGTTATTTTTACGAATCAATATATAAAACACTTCATGTGCAATTTTTTTCGTACCAATTAAAAAAATGAATTGAAGCAAAAAAAAAAAAAAAAGTGTTAAAAATGGTGCACAAAAGTGATCTTTTTATTTTAATTGTTTTGCGATGGAGGAAGTGCAAAACGATGAGTCAAGACTAGCTAATTGTTTCCGTTCCAAACAAAATCAAAAATACTTAATTGTTATAACTTTCAAGCAAAATGTCATCAAAGCAGATTAAAGATTTTAAAAAATATATCTTATTGTAATTAACATCACTTGATCACCAATTTTTCTCTAAGTAATGTTTTGCCTAAATAATTGAGACAAACTATTTTTTTGTCCTTACTCAAAATTTTCGAATTTGTTAGTTTTGCGTTATTTTATTTTTTTTTTGAAAAGCAAAAACAAATAATAATAATTTCATCTAAAAGTTGTACAAGAATACAATTTTTGTTTTTTGCACGGCTATGCCATACTTCTGATATTTTTTTATCCTAATGCTTATATAATTTTGTAGAAAACTCTTTTTCTTCTGTACGCGACTGTCTTTCTGTCACAAGTGGTTGATTTTTTTCTCTTACATGGATGGTTCATTCTTCCATGCAAAAAAGCTGCTCCAATAACTTGCAGGACTATCAGATCTACTAAGAAAAATAAACAAATATTCCCTCCGTCCCGAATTTCTCATATATTTATGTATGTATTAATTTTTAATTATTTATATTTTTCAGTCTAGTGTAATAATTGTTTAATAAAACTTATAGAGAATCATCATACGAGATCCATGTTGTATACATAAACATTATACATATGAATTATTTTTTACGACGTCGTAAAAAGTACAAGTGAACAAAAAATTTGGAACGGTAGTGGTAAATAAATACTGAAGTGCCAAGGATTTGAGAGACCCCTCAATCACTCTGTGTGTGTGCAGGGAACCCGAGACATTGGAATTTGAAATAGTATTTATTAACAGTTTAACGCTCTTTTTTGTACTAGTACTAATATTTTAGGCTGTTCAAATACTACATAGTTCAGCTATCAAATTAAGGCATCATTTAAAGATGTAGTACAACAAATGCAGGCCAATAATGCAAGTTAAATAATAAAAAAAATTAAATAATTTCATTTTACCTGTAAATGGGATTTAACATGTGCCAAGGTGAGATCTTTGACATCCATTAGCTCAAGGACTGACTTGGGTGTAGCCCCTAAACCCATCACAAAAAAATTCTCTCAGTATTATTATTAGCAATATATTTATACTAATGATATACTAACAGAATATCTGAGAAAATTCTTGTGATTTCAATTTTTAATTTATGTAAGTGCACTCCTGCACATTGTGAATCTTAAAAAATTTCACAAAATCATTTCTCTAAGAAATCTGGTGGATTTTCCTGTGATTAAGCTGCTAAGTATAGGTGCAGCTGTGTAAGAGCATCTCCAATCCAACATCCTGAAATCTGTTGGAAATATACGAGCAGCGGTGTAAGAGCATCTCCAATCCAACATCCTGAAATCTTCTATTTAATCTATTCTGTTCAAAAATTACTGAATTTTATTTATTTGCTGTTCTTGTGAACTCCAACCCAACACCCTACTGTTCACGGAAAATCTGTCCGAAAAGTCCCACATCCTTTATTTTTTTCTCCACAATGTAAAGTATAACTCTCTAAACTCTAATAAAAATTATTCAAAAAAATGGGTCTTGTTTCAGACATTGTGAATTTCAAAAAAAAAAAAACTAGTTTTATAGAAAGACAAATAATCATCTTATCCTTGGTATTTAGAGCACCAAATATGAGTACGTGTATATATAAATATAAGAGAGAATATTTATTTACATATACAAATTAAGAAAGAGATGAAGAAGAGACAATGGAAAAACAAGCATACTTTCATGGCCACCCAAAAGCTCAACAGCGTGAACAAAGCGGGCATGGAGGGTGGAGGTCCACCGCATCCGAGGCGCCCTCATGCTCCGTTTCGCCGGAAACCGAGGAAAAAACCTTGACCGAATTACCCCTTGAGACTGGAAGTAACTTGGACAATTAGAAGTATTATGGGTACTACTAGTGGTTGTAGTGATTGTACTCCCACCATTTGTATCTAAAAAAGGGTGTTGGGAAAATAAAGGGTAGGAAGAAGGGTAATTTTGGTACACCGGAATCCCTCTGATGGGCCTCAAGAAACGTAGCTCTGGGCTAAGCCCGTATTGTTGTTGTTGTGGCGGGTGGTGGTCGGAAGGGCGTGGATTGGAGAGAGAAAGGTCGAAAGGGGAATCGGTGGGTTGGGGCGTTGAAGAAAAGGAGGAGCCCAAAGCTCTTTTCCAGAACCCCAAATCCAAATCTTGTTGTTGTTGTTGTTCAAGTTGATCTGTGGTACTGCTAGTTTTCCAAGTTGATGTGTTGGAGGATTTGGTAGTGGTGTTTGGAGGGCTGATTTGGAGAGAGAGGTCTGGTTGCGCTGGAAACAACTCCATTTTTCACTCCAACAAACAACCCCTGTCGAGGGCTACTCTATATATGATATGAAGATCTTGTATATATCTTCCCTTTGTTCTTGTTGCTCTGGGTTTTCTGGGTTTTGGATTTTGAGGTGAGAGATTTGTGGGTTTTAATTTCTTTCAGGTGGAGAGATTTGAGGGAGGAGTAACTGTGGAGATTTGAGATTGAGAGGAGGAGAAGAGAGAGAGAGAGTAGCAATGACAAGGTATGGAATGAATAGTTGTTTCACTTGTGTGAAGTATGTGTGAGAAAATGACACTTGAAAGAGAGAGAGAGAGAGAGAGAGAGAGAGTTAAGTTTCTTACTTTCTTTTCGTGGACGTGGGGTAGGGTCAAAAGGGAATTGGGATCCTGTAAGGCAGTGTCGTACTACAACTCTGTAGTGAGGTACTCAAGTTGTTGATCGCGCAGTTAATTGTTCGGATTTCATCTCAACAATTGTACTATCCGAGCCGTTCATTGACGAGATAAAATTGAAGCCATTGATTATCAAGATCAATAGCTCAAGTGCCGCAATACATTAGCACCCTACAGCATCTCCGGGTCTGGTGGAAAGGGTGAAAAATATTGAGGGAAAAAGTAAATAAGCAATTAGACTTCTTTCCTTTTTTTTCTTTCTTTTTTTTTTTATTCCCTTTATTGCATCCAATATTAAACCTTGGAATGCTAAATACAAAAAAAAAAGGCCTAATAAATATTTATAAAAATAATCTACTATTTTATCTTTTTTGTTATTGGTTCTTAAATTTGATAGTTGTTGTTCCTCCCTTTTTTTCTTGAACTGGGTTGTTGTTGTTCCTCCCTGCATTATTAGGTTTATGGCATGTAATAATTGGATGAGCATCAAAAAGTTTTTAGCTTTTACTACTTACATTCGGACAAAAAATCTAAGATTACGCTTATCGAAAAACCAAAAAATGTAAGATTACGCTTACGCACGATATGGATGGATGATTACACACAAGTTCCAAGACCTAGGGTTTGGTTAACAACCACGTACTGATGAATTTAGTACGTAATTACTTACTGATGATGAAAAACCTAATTATAGTAGTGTTGATTGTGTAATAATTTGTGTACAGTGCGTTCAGATTAATCACTCCATCATTTTCTCCTCATCATACTGTGACTGTGAGTGGTTCGAAAGAGCTGGCACGTGACAAAAGTCAAATTTACTTTTTGTATACATTGTTTGTGGGTGCATTGTCTTTAGATTCTCAGGTGTTAATCAATTAGGGCGCCCGAAGAGCATCTCCAACGATTGGGATTTCCTTCAAAATGAAGAACGGAAGTGACCTATCAAGGGGAGATTTTATAATTTATGTCCTTTTTTCCTCAAAAGATTATACTTTTTGGAGGGATCCATCCTCCTTTTTTAATTGGTTCTTCAAATTTGTTTTGGTTACCAAAATAATTTGAAGAATGGATGTGACAAAAAGGAGGATGGACCCCTCCAAACAGTACAACTTTTTGAGGAAAAGTGGATACAAATAACAAAATCTCCTCTTGATATGTCACTTTCATTCTTCATTTTGAAGTTTTGAAGAGTGATAGGAGATGCTCTAACGCTATACGTAAATTTTTCGGGAAAATGCTTGGTACATGAAAAGTTTCTCAGAATAATATATCGGATGAATTTCACTCGTTAGACGTATTTTATGGGTGAATTTATGGGAAACTCTTCATGTACTGTACTACAAAATTAACTACCACATCAGTCATCACAACATTTATTCAAAGTTCTACAGGCACACACAAGTTATCTCTAACCGCAATCTTAAACCTGAAGTGGCTATCCTATGTTATAGTAGATCCTTCGTTCCTTCATGAAGGACTTCTCGTAACGTTCCAATGCTTCGATTGCTTGGTATTGTTGTTCGTAATGGCAGATTGTCAGCTCTGTCTCACATGGTATGGGCTCCATCGACAGTCAATAGACTTTCGCAAAGAGATTGGCACTACAAAAAGATTGAGTTCTAGTGTTGTCACTAAAATTGTGTACGTTGCTAAAAAAATATTCCAGTGACAACGTTTTGCACTAAATTGTCACTAATTACAGAATTAGTGACAACTCACTAAGAAATTGACATTGAATTCTTTAGCAACACACTTTAGTGACAATCCAGTGACAAAATTGTTGCCACTAAAGATCAATTTTTTTGTAGTGTGGCTCATAATTTCCATGAGATCCCACATAAGAGAGCATAGTGCTTGCTACTAAGGCTCTCTACAATGCAACAATCTCCTCATCCATCACTTGTTGGTGTGGCACCAAGGCTGGGCATACAGTGTCTGATGACATCTATCAAAACAAATAGTTATATCTTAGACTTACAAAGATATCGTATTATATATATTAAGCTTATAACTCGATTCTTATTACTTATCTACCCAGGTTATATAATGATTAGTAGATTTTTTTTGTTGTTTTGACTTTCTCGTACTGTGATTGTTACAGAAAATTTTATTTAAGTGTTGTACTTTTAGGACTTAATTTTTAGACTAGGCCTAGGGCACTCCAAACCCTTGGGACGGCCTTACAGTCTAACTAGGGGCAAAAATTAACACCATGATAAAATAACTCTCAATAGATAATCCCTACCTTTCTAATTCATTCATTAGGCACAACAGATATAACAGTTCAATTATATGAATGGCAGTAAATCAGATCATTTTTCTTTTACAAGTTCACCCTAAGTGAATTCTAAGGTTCTCCTCATTTGAGAAACCTTTCCTCCCACACACTCCAACTATAACCGTCCCATGATCTAACACCCCTCATGTTTGTCCTGCATCGGGGTCCTAAATGAATCCACCTAAGTTATGTACCTAGCATGTTTCATTATGACCATAACAAGAGGTAAAGGTCATCAGTGTCAACCACGTTGTGTCTGTATACCATGTCAAAGTTATTGAAGATCCTATAGCAGAAACTTCATGGGATCTGGCGTGTTTTTACATCAATAAAGACAAAGAGCAATGAAAATGAAAATGTTGGGAAAGAGGCTATAGTTGGGATCGATCCTGGGGATGATGATTCAGATCAGGTCTTTGAAGTTAATGATGCTCAATTGGTAGATAGTAGTGGAGACTCTAAGGTTGATTTGTTGGATGATGGATTGCTTAATAAGCATAATCTCTCTGTTGATGTGGGTATTGATGTTGTGGGTCTCAGCGGAAATTTTGAGGATCTTGCTTTGAAGGAGGTTGAACTGAAAGAGAGCGATCGTTTGAACTCGGGTGCTAAGAAAGGTAGTAAAAGGGATAGCATTCTAGGGGAGGCTTCAATCCATAGAGCTACTTTAATATTGGAAAGGCGATTGAACAAATCGAGAAAGAAGATTAACCAATTTAGCAGGAGTCTACCTCCTAATCGCCTATATAAACAACCCTTGTGGCTTGTGCAACGGGAAAAAGGTACACTTAACTCTTTACCTTATTTTCTCCACAAATACTCTGACCAAGGCCTAGGAAGTGTATTGGTTGACACCGCACCAGAGTCTAGTTTTCCTTTGCAGTTGATCAAGACTTACCAAGCCGATAATCAACTCATCAGTATCGAATAAAGGAAGATTACAAGATACATCGCCTGCTACATATAGCAACTATATATTTATATAATATAGGGTTACATTTTCAATTAGCGTAATACCCCCTTGTTTAGCTTTTGAATTCTGAAATTCTAGCAAATCAGGACCCAAGTTGAATCAGACTTCACAAGCCCAACATGGAGTTAGGGTTTGTCGCTAGGTGCCCCTCCTAGCTAATTATGCTTTACATACATCCATGTAGACTAACCCAGTAAAGTGAGCTCGTTTTTCTTTTACTAAAAAGGTTGGAATGGAGATAACTAAATTTACAGTCTATTTATGTGCAGGCAGACCTGGTAATTTTCAATCCAGCCCTAAAAACCTTTATCAAATCAAAGATTAATTTTCAAGAACAAAAAGTTTGAAAGTTGGTGCATCCACGAGTGGGTTGCCCAAGATAGTTCGTGGGAAACCTAAAAATTCTACCCTGTTAAGTACTTTAGTTAAAAAGAAGAGAAAATAGAACTCAATTATATGCTCAGAAAAAGTTTAAAATGGCTTTAATCAGTTCAACATGCATCGGTAACTGTATAACCTTTGGACTTTGCTAGGTAGTACTTTGCTTTTGGTGCCAAAATTTTCAATCACCTAGCTATATATCTGTACATAGCGTTGAAGTTAGTAATAAATGGGTCAAATACTCAACTAACACCTTAATGAGAGACCATGGAAAAAGCCCATTGGGAGTCTGGATATGTACAACAGTACAAGACTAGCTACAATCCTTAATCAACTCCTTTTTGATGTACCTATGGAAGATAAATATACATGGATATAAATTTGTGTATTTTTTCTGATGCTATGTGTGAGAATCGTATATATTCGCATGTATCATATATGAATATGAGAACGCTAACATTGAGGATAGTTGTAGCGATCCACATCTCTTTCTAGGCTTGTACCATATGTTATTATATATTAGTTATTCATAGGTGATTTTGCCTGTGATGTTGTTTACGATGGTGAGTTCGGAATTACAGGCTCGATCGTGTCCTGAGATGCTTCTTTTAGGTCCTTTTGGTAGTTTATTTATGATCTTTGTTGTGTGTTTTCTCCGTCATGGTTCCCTTGTTAGTTAGTATAACCATATTACTATGGAGCCTAATGAAGAACAAGCATTGGAGTTGGATCCAACTTGTTAAAGCTTTTATGAGAACAAAATCAGAAAATAACCGCTACAAAGATCGATGTTTTATAATGAAAGAAAGTTGGATGACCAAGAAATAACTTGTACAAACCAGATAGCTAGTAGTGATCAATATGTTAGATAACTAGATAACTGGTACTGTTCGATGACTAGAAATTGCCTATTCCAAAGATGTTTTTATGATGAAAGAAAGTTGGGTTGGGTCATGGGTGTTCGGTTCATCATTCATCTTAGATTACCGAAATGGGTGATTATTGAGGATATACATCACGTTTTTTTTACAAAAACAGGAAAAATTTCTCCGAAAACGCCCACAATTAAAAGAAAAATGAACTGTTCAAATTCTCTTTCCTGTGAATCCGAACTGTTCATTTCTCTTTCTTGAACGTTTTCGGAAAAACTTTTCATGTACCATATCTTCCCTCTTACAAAAATATCTCACTTATATACATGCATTTTTATCTTTTGACATGTATAAAGAGGAAAGCAATATGAATGAGGCACTGTCTAAAACCTTGTAAGAATTGTCACAAAGCTTTAGTAGAATGCCCCCAACCCTAGCTAGCCTTGAAATCAAAGATAACTCTACCACTATAGGATGGGGATGCCCATATACCAAAAGGAAATAACAAATCTTACCCATAAGATACATCCTACTACTAAACAATGAAAAATTCCAAACCAAATGCCCATAAAAAATTCATGAGCACACCACATGGCACATGCTCTACCGTTGATCACCTGAGTGTGAACATCTTTGGTTTAAAGAAGGGAAATGAATTTTTTGCATTCTCCTTTTGTACTATTGCAATTATTTTCTTCTTTATATTTACGCAAAATTATCACATTATCCTTACTCATGAGACTTTCTTCATATGAAGGGAATGTTTGCCATTTCAAGTGAATAAATAAGGAGCGCAATTAATAAAAAAGGAGTACAAAAATTATTTTCATGAAAGAAAAACAAAAAAAAAAGTGATACATATATAAAAAAAAAAATACTCAAATTACCCATTTTTGGTCTTCCTAGGATTCCAGACAACATTGGAAACTAAAATGTACAAAACTCCCATAATCATGTTGTATTATCTTGTTCTTATGTCGGTGTGAATTACTAGTATAAGTTTTTACAATAGATTAATTAGTATTATAATTTGATTTAATACTATAAAATCCCTCTGTAGCTAGCAGCGATCGATGCGGAACAAAAATGGAAGAGATTTCTGACATTTTTGGTTTGTGTGTGGCAATGGAGACTTGATGATATATCATCACATCATTAATTAGTGCAGGGATTATAGTATTTAACTAATTAATGGGATCAATGTCAACCATTCCTCGGTACTGAGAATTAGGGTTTCTTAAATTCTACTTATTAGTACGGAGTACTATTTTTTAGGAATTTTCAGAGATGAGATGTGTGTTTTCTTTTTGAACTATCTAAATTGGTCAGCACAATTTAATACTGGTACTAGACTTGGTCTGGTCTGGTCTTCCCTAGATATTAATGGCTACAATGAGGGAGGTCCATGAAGAATCTTAAGAATAATACACCTATTTCTGTACGTGTGACTATATTGATAGTCGGGAAGAAGGACCAACTGTTGTTATACCCCGTCCCAATTCCCATTTTAAATGCTTTCTACGAGATTCGAGTTTTTTAAGAACTTAAAAATTATTATTTTAGATTTTCAAAATTAACCTTTATACCCATGAAGTTAGTTAAATGTATTTAAATTGTTTGTAATTTTAAATATTTTTTTTGAAAGGTAAAAACTTCTTTAATCTTGAAAGAGATACAAGACTAATAGGGGCAAGGAAAAGCAACAACTACAAGTCGCTCAATCCAAGACCCAAACCCAAACGATTGGCAAGGAACCAATCGAGAACTCCATAGGGACAAAGCCTGAACACCCATGGGTCAAAACCCAGATATTATGATAGAAAGCCACCAAAGAGGGCCGAAGCCCGAACACCCATGGGTCAAAACCAAGATATTATGATACAAAGCCCAAATGGACCGAGGCCCACAACCAAAGCCCTATCCCTAACAAGCAGCAACGACCATCTCAACATGCACCACCGCCGCCCCACGTCCACGGGATCCACATCGCCGTTAAGCAAAAACCGGATACACCCAAGAGTCGTACTCGTCGGGAAACCACCACGCCAGCATCTGAAGGAGCTCCACACGTCGATAGACCAAAACCCGATGACGCCCAGCAGCGAAATCGACGGGAGCCCCAAAACAGATCCGCCACCGCAGCATCGCAAAAAACCGAGACCATGAAACCGCCACCGCCAACCCAGCAGCAAGGTGAAGGGAAAAAGAGAGCAAGAGCTGCAAGGAGGGAAGCCGCCACCGCCAACCTAGGATAAGCGACTACGCCGCCGTGAAGCCGACTCCCAAAAACAGCAAGCCCAGGAGCAAAACAAACGCCGCAACCGCCCACCGAACAAACCATCGCCAAACCTGAAAAAGAGGAGAGGGGGAGAGGTGGTGGAATGGGGAAGAAAATGCCTGGGGTGAGGAAGGAGAGAAGCCCCCCCCCCCCCC
>JAXBDA010008026.1:0-15919 GCA_036023075.1 Gaultheria prostrata | reverse complement strand
TGCAGGGCAAAATATAACAAATTCATCATAGTAGCATTTAGCTTCTCAATCACGGGAGAAGTGAAATCACGTTGGGGGACTCAGGGTTTTTGTTTGGGTTACCAAAACGACGTCGTTTTAGTGGGTTGAAGTAATAAAAAATCCAGTAAAAATGGAAACCAAACATGTCCCTTGCCACTAAAGCAAAACGGATCAAAACTACGTAGTTTTTAACGGACAACATGTATGCTATCCCTAAGGGGCAACACCACCCCCGAATCCGGTGAAAATCTGCAACTTTTGAAACTCCTATAATCTGCCCCCATCGCCGGGGCGGGATTTCCAACAAGCTACACAAAAATCTATTTTGTTTCGGCTCATTCCTTAGTGCTTGGTTGGTCCCTGTTTGCTCATACCTTCGTGTATTTGGCGTTTTACATTGGGATGACCATCAAATTCACTTTGCAATCATAATAATGAGATTGTGACACATGAATTAGTTGGATAATTAGCGATGCATAGTGGACACGTGCTATATTGAGTCGGTTTAACACCTAAGATGAAAGTTGTGACGGATGAGACAAAATGTGAAGTTTGGAAATGGCTTAATGTATGAAACATGATTAATGAATAAAAATGAGAAACGTGAATCTTGAGGATGTTTGTGTTGGTACGACATGTTATGATTGAGTAGAATGGGCACCATCTGGTTGAGTTAAGTGAATTGGCTACATTGACTTGAGATTGATTAAGAAATGAGAACTTGTGTGAAATGAAAGTTGATGCACTAGGGCCACCACTCGGTGAGTCGCTTGGAAGGGTTCCACGAGACCCATAAGACTCGGACATGAGTTCCACGAGGCCCAAAGACTCGGACAAGGGTTCCACGAGGTCCATAAGACTCGGACATGGGTTCCACGAGGCCCAAAAAGACTCGGAAGAGGATTTCAACCTCCTCAAGCTTGAAATTGATGGACTAATGAGATTGATGGTTTAAAGTGTGAAAGTGGTTGAATGTGGATATGTTGTGGTCACGTATGGGCACTATGTAGACATTTGGTTATACTTTTATCTTAGGGCTCTTCTTGGACACTTATTACATGTTTCTATCATTTGTACTATCCCTTGGTCATTTCATTCATGTGTGTCTTTTCCGAATGCATCTAGCATTTATTTACACACATAGCGTTAGTAGAAATGTTTTCCTACTGGGCTAGTGAGCTCATCCTTTGGAGTGTGAATGCATGATTTGAAGCATACATGATCATGGAGTTATTTATCACCCTTGTAACTTATATTTCTTCTACCTTTGACAAGTTTAGTATTGTAATAACTCTCACTAAATCATCATTTATGTACTTGGGTACGGGTTCATTTGACTTGAGAATTGGTATAACTTTGATTTGGACTTATGTATTCAACCTTGACTTTTCAAAGGTTATATGAATAACTTAAGGTCTATCCTACATGGATTTAATGCTTTTTCGATTATAAAAAAATTGAGGGCGCTACAAGTGGCTTGTTGTAGGGCTGTTCCTCAGTTACCAAAAAAAAAACAGAAAAAAAAGGAAGGGGAAAAACAGGTTCGTTACAAAATACTCCAGAGAATAAAGATCTCCACATTATGGGAAAGAAGTATATATGAGACCGGATATATAAGAGGGGAAAGGGGTAAAACTGTAAAGTTATAATCTGAAACGTTATTCGGATTAAAAAACAAAGGGGGTTATGAATTATCACGATCCTGAATTGATAGTAAAAAGTATTGAAATTATCTACTTTATCTCAATTTAAAACGAAAACTTTTACAAAGAAGACCAAGCACAGATTTATCCATCGGGATATTGTACATCTTTATCTCGACCAAATAGTATCCAAAATTGCACTCATTTTCCTTAGCTACAAATATGCAAATAATATTTGGTTCCATGTATCAGGAATTCCAGGCAAACACCAATGTATGCAATCTGCATAGTGCAACGGATCCATTTTTTGCTCCTCAGTCAGCAATTTGCCTCCCAATTCGTTGTAAATCGAGGGGTGCCCATCTATCCTGTGTTCTGATAACTGAGTTATGTTGATGAAAGTGACTGGAACTCTCATTTTCTCTACCACATCGGCCACCACTCTCATCATTGCTTTGTTCGAACCCGTCCCCCAGTGACCCTTCTTCATCACTGGTTTTGTTTCGTTGTAGCATTTGATTCCATCTTCATGGTTCCAATCTGCACTTCTGCATATAAAAGAGAGGGGTGCAATCATGGGTATCTGGTTTTGTAGAATTTTTCATAATTATGATGAACAAACAAGTGAAATTCACAGTTCCACAATTGAGTTAGGAAACAAGAAGGAAAAAACAAGTAGGAGTACCATGTTGAAAGAGAGGAGTACCTTGTGTGGGTTGGGGACATAGTGGTGAAAAACACACGGGTTTTGATAGGATCAACACTGGAATCAACCCAATTAGCCCATGTCTTCATTCCAAATCTGTATGCCACTAACATATCGAACTCTTCAGTTCCTTCTTCACCATTTGCAAAAGAACCCCATCTGCATGCATTTGCTCAATCACACTCACATATTTCACCTCGAAAAACATATGCTACTACAAATTTCCCCATTAACATTTCAGGATTATTATTCTTATTCTCTCTCTATTGATTTTGGTTGAGTCTAGATCATTTGGACATTCTTAATTAATTTGACACTTAACTGACTACTCCTTCGATTAGTTTATTTGTGTTAGTATAAACTTGATTATATGAAATCAGAAAAGAGAAAAATAAATTCAATTTTTTGGTGAGCTTTTTTTTCTTTTTTCTTTTGTTAGTCACAACTTTTATCTTTTTCAAAGAAAATAGAAAAGTAAAAAAATCCCAAAAGTAAAAAAGAGCCAAAATAAATATGTTATTTAAGCCGAATGCCACTTTTTATTAATAATAAAAGGCAGAAGAAATGGCACCTTATAGTAGGGTGGAGCAAAGACTTACTAAGGTGTTGGGAGGGTGAGAGCCCGTACGTGCACGAGACGCTTATCCCTTCACTTGGTTAACCAATTCCTTGGTCGAAGATGGCGTCTTTTCTAGGTTCTTTTTTCTTTTCATGTGATTCTTGTCTATCATCTGTTGGAAATTTTATAATTTCAGTATGAATTAAAATGGGCACGCAGAGGGTCTCTCGAGACAATTGATGTGTTCCATTATGTGTACATTGTATCAAGAAGAATGAGAAGGAAAATCCCGAATACATTCCCTTGTGGTGAGATTCAATGGCTCCATTTAGTATGACAATCTTTTTTTCCCATAGTCTTTCCGTGTAAGCCAAGGAAGTTGACTTAATGATGACCTGCCTATTGACTTGGCAAGACTTGGCTCTTTATATTGGTCATCCTGAAGTTGTTACTAGATATAAGCACTTTACACTCCATTACTCAATTCCAAAATACATTTCTTTGAGAGAGAGAGGCAGACACAAGTAAGTTCGTCACGGCAGTCGACGGTGATGTGTGTCGGCTGTGGTTTAGCCGTTTTATCCTGGGACAAAGACGCCGGTAAGTCCTACAACACCCACGGTAGGCGGCGAATCTTTGTTAAAGAGACTGTAGACTCAGTTGTTCCGTTTTAATTTAATTTATGAAATCTTTTTGATGTGATTTTTGGAATGGAATAATTTTTGGAATTCTCTATTTGCCGGAATTTTTCCCAACAAGCTTAACAAAGATTCTTTATCATTGATCGGCAAAGGAATTCCAGAAAACGATTTCTTTGGATACTAAACTGTCTAATTGCAAATCAGTTTGTTACATGGAGTGGTAGAATTATGTAGTATATATACTATATATTCACCCCTAATCAGTTATCTACAGTATTATAGTAAAACCACGAGTAAGGTTTGGTTTCTTTCGACAGTGCTGGTTTACAACTTTGATGATGATCATGCTTCTTAACTCTGCTTTTGGAGTTTCGGACAAGCAAAGGATAAAAGAAACCGTGTTCGGTTTGGAGGAAACCCAGCTTGGGTTTTGTGGGAGAATTACTGTACCCACTTTAGTTTAGTGGTCGCTCCACATGAATTTTTATTCTTATTCTCGTTTCTGCTGAGTAAGTTTTGAGGGGGGAAAAAAAAAAAAAAAAAAAAAAAAAGGAACAATTTTATTTTTGAGTTTCTGTTTCTATTCTATATTTGCAAAGTGTTTTGGGAAAACAAAACGTTTTTATCCTTTCGGTTAATAAAGTCGGCACTTATTGTTTTTAAACAATGACAAGGCATTTTCAATTTGGTTTCTGTAAAGGACATGTGGACTAACTCCTTTGCTTGATACAGTAAAGAGTTCTAAGAAGTCTTCCATATTCTTTAATTGGTGATTTGAGCAATCTGCTCGGCAGATTGTTCTCCATTTGATACGAGATATAAAACAATCAGTTTGGCTTCGGCCTAAGTCGATCGGGTGCGATTGGACTTTCTGAGATACTATGGTTGGCTACGACCTGGGCAGTCGTGCGCGACTTTGCCTTTAAATTGGAGGTTTGATCGGCCAAAGTCGACCCCCCTGGTTATGGCTGGTGTTAAACCTTGGGCTTAAAAGTTTAGATTGCAAATCTATACTTATTGTTGATATTGTGATGATCTTTCACCGATATGTGATTGATCTTGTTTCCAGGTTAAGATGTCGGCTGACAATACTGGAAAGAATAAGGGGACTGCAACCCCCGCTTCAGGAAGTACTTATGTTCTCATCCCTGGAACTCCCACTATTCCGATGTCTCATGTGGACAAGCCGGGGAAGTTCGGGGGTGGAGTTGATTTCAAATATGGTGGTAACAGAAGATGGTGTTCTATCTGACCACTCTCCATCTACCTGGGTATCTGAAGGAGGATCCCCCAGTTGTTGCCGAGAACGAAATGGATAATCAGAAGCGTATGGCGCTAGCAAACTGGAAGGATGTGGATTATTTGTGCAAGAATTATATTCTGAATGCCCTGGAGGACTCATTGTATTCTGTGCACACTGAGGCGATGTCTGCTAAGGAACTGTGGGAGTCCTTAGACAGGAAGTTCAAGATTGATGGGGCCGGGTCCAAGAAGTTTCTTGTTGGCCTGTTTTTTGACTTCAAGATGGTGGATGTGCGACTTGTAAGTGCACAACTCCACGAGCTTCAGATTTTGTTGAATGAAATCAAAGCAGAAGGAATGATGTTGTATGAGCTATTCTTGGTGGCTGCGGTCATCCATAAGCTTCCCGAGACATGGAAAGAGTTCAGGCACTATCTCATGTTTAAGAACAAAAAGATGACTTAATTTGGAGACTCTTTTCATGAAGCTCAACATGGAGGAGGAGAACCGGGCTAGGAGCAAAGCTGCCTAGCCTCCTCATATGGCTAAAGCTAATGTGATTGAGCATGGTCCATCTTCGAGTGGGAAGAAGAACCAACAGAACAGGCGTTCTGATAAGCGGTCCAACAAGCAATCTGCTAAACAGAAGGACAAAGGTGTCAATCTGGGACCGAGAGGAAGTGTTGCTAAGAAGCAGCAAAAGGTGCGATTCCATGGAAAGTGTTTCAACTGTGACGAGGTTGGGCATCGGGCTTCTGAGTGCAAGAAGCCGCTTAACCCTCGTACACAAGCATATTTGGCAGAATGAATCGCTGATATCAACCTCACGACCATGATTTCTGAGGTGAACATGGTTAGCTCAAATCCACGGGATGGTGGATTGATACTGGTGCCACACGTCATATCTGTTGTGACAGACAATCATTTACTTTTTTCGAGCAGGTTGCCAACAGTGAGAAATTATTTATGGGGAATTCAGCTACCTCGGATGTTGCGGGGCAAAGAAGTGTTATCTTGAAGCTGACTACGGGTAAAGAGCTGACTCTCATGAATGTGCTTTATGTGCCAGATGTTCGCAAAAATCTGGTATTTGGGTCTCTGCTGAGCCAGCATGGCTTCAAAATGGTTTTTGAGGCTGATAGAGTCACTCTGACTAAGGCTGGAATGTATGTAGGAAAGGTTATATGACCGATGGTCTTTTCAAGATGAATGTAATGACAGTATCCCTACTATTAATAAAAAGAATTCCACTGTTGCTTATGTGCTTGAGTCTTCTGCATTGCGGCATGGTAGACTGGTTCATGTTAATTACGATTCTTTGCGTAAACTAATTAACTTGAACCATATTCCGGCTTTCAAATTTGATAAGACACACAAGTGTGAAACTTGTGTAGAGGCAAAGATGCCTAGAACACCTTTCAAAGCAATTGAAAGGAGCACATAACCTTTGGGTATGATCCACACTGGTGTGTGTGATTTGAAATATGTCCAAACACGGGCTGGTAATAAGTATTTCATTACTTTTATCGATGATAGCACTAGATTTTGCTATGTGTACTTGCTTAAAAGCAAAGATGAAGCCCTGGACAAGTTCGTGCACTTTAAAACTCAGGTTGAGAATCACTAAGCAAGAAGATTAAAGTGGTCAGAAATGACCGTGGTGGCGAATTTGAATCACCGTTTGGAGAATTCTGTGCTCAACATGGAATTATCTACCAAACCACTATGCCTTATTCGCCTCAAACTAACGGAATTACTGAGCGCAAGAATCGTACTTTGACGGATATGATGAACGCTATGTTGATCAGTTTTGGGTTGCCCAAGAACATGTGGGGGAAGCAATTCTCACCGCTAACTACATCCTTAACAAAATACCTCGCAAGGATGTAAATAAAATCCCGTATGAATTGTTTCTAGGCAGGAAGCATAATTATTCGTTCTTACAAATGTGGGGGTGTCTTGCGAAGATGGCTATACCTCCTCCTAAGAAGGAGAAGATAGGTCCTAAAACCGTTGAATGTGTCTTCATCGGTTATGCTGAGGATAGCAGTGCCTATTAATTTATTGTGTATGAATCAGAGATACCTAATATTCACAAGAATACGCTCATGGAATCTAGGAATGCTGTGTTCTTTGAACATATATTCCCGTATAGATCCGTTGGAGAATCGAGTTTTGTGAAGCGGACTTTGCATCCTGTTAATGATAGCTGTCGAGACCAAGAAAAGGCAGCTGATGAGGAGCCGAGACGCAGCAAGCGGGCTAGAACATCAACCTATTTTGGTCCAGATTTCTAACTTATTTGTTAGAAAGTGAGCCTCAAACGTACAAGGAAGCTATTAGCTGTCCTGAAGGTCCTTTGTGGAAGGAGGCTATTAAAAGTGAAATTGACTCTATCCTGCAGAATCATACATGGGAACTGGTGGATTTACTGCCAGGCTGTAAGCCTCTAGGCTATAAGTGGATCTTCAAAAGGAAGATGAAAGCCGATGGGTCAACAGACAAGTACAAAGCTAGGCTCGTTATCAAAGGATACCGACAGAAAGAAGGCCTAGATTAGTTTGATACTTACTCACCGGTCTCAAGGATTAATTCCATTCGGATGATAATCGCGATCGCTGCTTTGCGAAACCTTGAGATACATCAGATGGATGTCAAAACGACTTTCTTGAATGGCGATTTAGGAGAAGAAATTTATTTGGAACTACCTGAGGTTTTTCCACGCCTAGCCAAGACGGGAAAGTCTGTAGGTTGGTTAGATCTTTATATGGTCTAAAGCAAGCACCTAAACAAGGACATGAGAAGTTCAACAATGCAATATTGTCTAGTGGTTTTAGAATCAACGAATGTGACAAATGTGTCTATGTCAAGGACACTAATAAAGCATACGTCATTTTTTGTCTATACATTGATGACATGCTCATTGTTGGTAGTAATGACAGGGTCATTCAATCTACCAAAGAAATGTTAAAATTGAAGTTTGACATGAAAGATATGGGCCTTGCAGATGTGATACTGGGTGTTATGATCACCAGAACATCTGATGGACTTGCATTGTCTCAGACATACTATATCTACAAAATTCTTGAGAAGTTCAACAAGTTTGATTCACGCATTGTAAGGACCCCCGTCGACTTAAGTTAGAGTATTTTCGAATAATTGGGAGCCTCATGTACTTGATGAGTTCTACAAGGCCTGATATAGCCTACATAGTAAGCAGGTTGAGCAGATACACGAGTAATCCAGAACATGATCGCTGGAAGGCGATAATCAGGGTGCTACATTATTTGAGGTATACTCGTGATCTGGCATTGCACTACACCAGATATCCAGCAGTACTACTGTGATGAGAACTGGATATCAGACATGAAGGACTTGAAATCCACGAGTGGATATGTCTTTACGCTTGGTGGTGCAGTTGTTGCATGGAAATCTTCCAAACAGACGTGTATAGCATGATCTACGATGGAATATGAGTTCATTGCTTTAGATAAAGCAATAGAAGAGGCCGAGTGGCTTCGCCAATTTCTAGAAGATATTCCAAGATGGACAAAACCTGTGCTAGCGTTTTCTATCCATTGTGATAGTCATGCTGCGATTGGTAGGGCACAAAGTAATATGTATAATGGAAAGTCGAGACATATACGTCGTAGACATAATTCAATTAGGCAACTGCTCTCATGTGGGGTTGTCACTATTGACTATGTAAGGTCAATGGACAATATTGCGTATCCGATAACCAAAGGGTTAACCCGAGAGCGAGTTGAGCAAGCATCGAGAGGAATGGGGTTAAAGCCACTACGCTCATAGTACCGTGAGGGTAGCCAACCTAGCTGACTGGAGATCCCAAGATCTAGGTTCAATGAGACTACTTTTTGTGAGTATTCGAGAACGATCACTAAGGAGACGATGTCTCCTGCCCATTCCTGTATATGATGTAGAATAGTGATGCCTGTAAAGTGGAAGAGGTTAAGCGTTGCTTTTAATGACTCTTATGCATCGTATTTGCCGACCGGGGTATAGCAGGATACCCTTTATAAGAAGGTCACCTATGTGAGTATGAAGTGGGGCTGCTTCTTTGAGAATCCTGGTAAAATTCTCGAGAAAATACTTGCAGAACCAGGAAGTGGGTGTCATGGCCAAAATGAACCCAACAGTGAGAACTATACTACGTCAGGAGAAGTCCTGTGTGACGTCTACTGTCTCACTTTACACCGGCGGTGGAACAGTTCAAAGCGGGACCGCACACTGGTCTACCAGTAAACTCGATAGGCTATCACAAGGGAAGGTTCAAGGCCAAAAGCTACCTATCCTATGCAGGAATTATCCGTTGCCTCTCTCTCGGGTCAGCTCTTGTACTCTGCGTCAGTTTGCCTGCCAATTTCATTCATGGGGGGGATTGTTGGAAATTTTACAATTTCGGTATGAATTAAAATGGGCACGCGGAGGGTCTCTCGAGACAACCGATGTGTTCCATTACGTGTACATTGTATCAGGAAGAATGAGAAGGAAAGTCCCGAATACATTCCCCCTTGTGAGATTCATTGGCTCCATTTAGTATGTCAATCTTTTTTTCCCATAGTCCTTCCGTGCAAGCCAAGGAAGTTGACTTGGTGATGACTTGCCTATTGACTTGGCTCTATATATTGGTCATCCTGAAGTTGTTACCAGATATAAGCACTTTGCACTCCATTACTCAATTCCAAAATACACTTCTTTGAGAGAGAGAGGCAGACGCAAGTAAGTTCGCCAAGGTGAGACGGTGGTGTTACGTCGGCTGTGGTTTAGCCGTTTTATCTTGGGACAAAGACGCCGGTAAATCCTACAACACCCACGGTAGGCGGCGAATCTTTGTTAAGGAGACTGTGGTATCACACAGGACTCGGTTGTTCTGTTTTAATTTAATTTACGAAATCTTTTTGATGTGATTTTTGGAATGGAATAATTTTTGGAATTTTCTATTTGCCGTAATTTTTCCCATCATCATCAATAAAGTTCCTATCATTTTGAAAAAAAAAAAAAAAAACAGAGACAGAGAGAATAGACTTACAATAACTTGACTTTGGGAGCACTCAGCCACCAAACATAGGAATTGAAGGCCAAGATATCAACTCCTTGCCAGTATTTGGAATGTTTGGAAACTGAATCGACTTTTAGTATCCTCTTCTTTAGATCTGTCATTATTGTATCATCCGAATTGGACTCCACTAGAAATGGAGCCCAATAGAACTCCATTGTAGCATTGAACTCCTACATCAGATCAGATATTTGAGGAAAATCAGCTCAGAAATGTAAAATTCTTCGATGCTTCAAGTATTTCTTTATCACAAAAAGGAATATACTTGAGAATTTTGGAAGTATCGAATATAATGGTCATAATGAAAGTAAACTGGAAGGGAAAAAAACAATTTGGAGAGGTATATATAGAGGTAGTTGGTATGATTACAGAGCTATGCTAGGAAAATTCATACATAGAAAGAAGGGCTTACGCATTCATAGGCCCCGTTTGATGGGCATCGGGCTGATTTTGGACTTCTTTTGGTTTGGGTGTGGTGGTTTGGTTGCGAGTCCGGCCAAGCGACTGTGCATTTGTCTCTTTGCAACTGATTGTAAGTACTGGTAGTCCGATCCGGATTTCAATATCACATTATCATATTAGTCCCCTCAATTCTCAACCTAAATAAATAGTTGCAACAATCTCAACTACTATGAGACCTCTTCGTTATTGATCTTAATCCTTGACACACTACCGATTCCCTTCCCATCCCTTCACTTCAACACTTAATACACATCAAATGATCAGTACTTAACATAACCTTCAACAATGAAAATTGCCGATATTACGTCAAAAGTAGACATGATTATGATCTCTGTTAAAATTGCGCAAGAGAAAGTTCAGTTTCTTGTAATTTCCTTACATGCCCTTCTGGCATGTGACCCTCTATTCCTAAATTTCTTGTCCTTTCTTCAATTTCGTTTTTAGCTGTGCAGTTTTACATCATTTAAGGTGTAATATTTTTGAGAATTTTTCACCACCCACGTCATGCAGTTGAGTTGAGAGAGTGCATTGAGAAAATTAGACAGGATTACTATTCGTGGCGCAGATAAGTACCTTGGCTTCGAAGACGGAGAGAGAGCGGCCTCGTCGCATGGACTTCTGGTCTTCAGGTATAATAGATTCAACCAAACAAACGAACGACACCCATTGATTTCTTTGTAAGGAATCCCCCACAAACATTAACCTTTTCCCTCGAAGTTTCTCTAGTGCAATTTTAGGACTAAACCTGAACATGAAATTTATCACAGAGATTACTATTTATCATATAGGCATGTCAATAGTGTGTTTGGGTGCAGCTTTTAGGGAAAATTTCTAGCAAGACAAAAGTTATACTTTTCATAAAACGACGAATCTCCATAACAAGAGAACTCATCCTATTCATAACAAGACTAAAATTTCAAATGTATGGTTTCACAAAAGGATATTCCAAATGCTCATTGTTGGATACAATATATAATTTTTTTTTTTACCGACATGTATCAATATTTATGTGTATATATATTTGAGTACATCTATGTTCCGACCTAGGCAAGAAACAGTTGTCCGGCTGCCATTCCCAGCGACGGTAATCAGAATCTGGCCGTCCATTCTTAACGCAAGAAAATTGTCTGTCAATATACTGGCAGGTCTTGTCTGAGTACAAAGGCCTAAGTGAACTGTTGAATACCCACCTCCCATGAGCAATGCTACACTCATTTGGGTCAAACTCGAACCTATCATCTACTTCAGAGTTAAATACTTCTTCTTCTTCTTCTTCCTTGCTTCTATCATCTCCTGAATATTTGATATACGTCATAATTAGCATCATCAAATAATTGCAATTCTATAGCAAACTGACCTAATCATCTAAACAGACTTGACCGATCCATCCAAAACATCTTCTACAACCAAATTGAATATTCATTGATCCATAGATGATGCTAAACTATATATGGGGCACAAATTGACAAAGGAACCAATTGAACAATAGATCAACCATTTGATGTGTCACCTTACATTGGGTCAATGGCCGGCCCAATGCCTAGGCCAAGTAGGCCTGGGCCTAGGGCATCCAAGAAATTCAATATTTTAGGGGCACTCCCATAGTTTTTAGGTTTGGGGTTGATTAGAAGTCTTTCTAGTACTAATATACCAAATTTTAAGACCCAATTGGTCTCTGGCCCAAATAATCTCTAAAGCCCTCATTTTATAATGAAAGTTGCCTTCTCACTTGTATAAGTATCCGATGTGGGACAGGACTAAGGGATAAAGGTTGTGTTAGAATCAAAGACTTCAAGCCAATTTACTCAATTAAGCCATAAAGGCTATGGTTTTAATTTTTTTTTTTAAATTGTTAAGAGTGAAGGACACATTATAAGTAGGCCTAGGGCACTCCGGACCTTTGGGCCGGCCCATATTGAGTGTAACGTCAAATGTTTCCCAAATGTGATTGATCACCATAGTATTATTTTTAGGTTAGTTATACATAGCATATCGTATGTGTGAAGCAATTAGTGGCGGAAAAAAAGGTTGGAAGAAGTTTTTGTTTTTGTTTGGATTAAGAAAATAAATACGTATTTGTCACAAAAATGTTCTTTTGAGTTACCATGAAAAAGAACAACGGAAAATAAATTATCCATTACTAATGATCTGCATAGCAATGATATTTTTGAAAACTCATTTAGAATTGATCTGAAATTGGAGCAACAATAGTCGGTGTTGTGATCAGAAATCGAATGATAGACCACAAAAGGCCGTACCATATTGTAAACAGACTAAAGAAAAGCTTTGCTCCTACATTGCACTATGCGAAAAAAGATAATTTGCGCAAGTAATTACCAAATTTCTATATTCTTTTCCTTTTTATATATCAGGATCTAAAACAAAGGATTTGGCTACTATACCTCTTGTAGACTCGATAGATTTGGCAACAGCATTTTGTCTAGGGCAGGATTTGAACTTGAAAATGCTGTGAGAAGAAAAAGAACTTATCCTTTCGGTGTAAAAGACCGCAATCAAGGCAAAAGTGCATATTACAACGCTAACAATGGAGTATGTAGGTAGCCTCCACATAGCAGTTCTTGTCGCGCTGCCCATGGGGGAAGAAGGTCGATCTATAGCTAAGCTGTATTATTTGGAGGAGGGAAGAAGAGAAACTTAACAAAGGGAGAAGAGTTAAAAAGAGCTAGTAGTAGTTGAGAAGTTTGGATGCTGATGCAACAGATGGGGGTGTTTTTTGTTGGGGTTTCTTTTGAGTAGGCGTGAAGCTAAAGTCATGTGTATATATAAATGCCTGGTGGGAGTGGAGGTTAGAGGCAAGTTAGTTTCGTGTAGAACATTTCTTAGATTTTAGTTTTGAATAACTCAGAAAGTGATTCTATTAATCGCAACCTTAAGTTGAAGGCCACACCGCAAATTAGTCCAACTACCACAACCATGTCACGCATTCTTTCCCTAGGTGGCCCAAATATTAGGTCAACATTTGCACCCCATTTTTGTTTTTATTAGGGTGAAATTACTGAAATACCCCTCCATTTTATAATTCCTTGGGGGTGCAGATGTTGAAATGGTGGGGTATTTCAGTAATTTCACCATAATAAAAACAAAAAAAGGGTGTAGATGTTGAAATGGGGGTTGTGAAATTCAATTCCCTCCTAGCGAAGACATGAATGTTGTTATTAGTAGAAAAGAGTTAAAACTCTCCCTACCACTCATAACACCCGCGGCGCCATACACAAGTGAGGGTGTTCCATTGACAACCCTAACTTTTGGAGTTTTTATGTTACGTACCCATCAAATAGTATGCAAATGGTTGGAAGATTTTGTTTTCATTGTAATCAAACTATTATCAGTTTAATGTTATTATGTTCCGCCATTTAATAAGATAATGTTTTTGAATTAAATAAATTAATTTATTAATGCCTCCAGAATTGGGGCGTTACAGACACTATGCGTGAGATGAAGACAAAGTCGTGGTGTTTTTATTGTCCTTATTTTTATTCTCTCTAGTACTTTCTAATTATTTTAAAATTTAACGTACCATCACATTTCCATTGTTTTTTCTTCTTCACCCAACTTCATTGTTTCCCAACTCAAAATCAAAAGTTTATATTCTCATTTTTTCAAACAGGCTATTGTTTCATTTTATTGAGTCAACTTATCCATCTTAACAGTCTTGGAAAGTGATTTTGATTGGCAAAAAAAATTCTTACCTATAAATAAGTTTTCATTATGAAAGCAATTACTTGTCGGGATAATGTACTTAGGGTGTGTTTCGTTGGATGGAGTCCACTCTGGAATGGAATTATTATTCCAATGGAATATCTAATCCTCTATTTGGTTCATGAATAAATGAAGGAATATGCATTCTAATGTTCCGTTTGGTTGGATGGAATGGAATGTGCTTTGGAATAGAATTAAGAATGGAATAGAATTGGAGGAATTAAGATTGGAAATCATCATTCTCGTTCCCATGTTTGGCTGTGGCTAGAAATTCATAGCAAGAATGGAATTCCCATTCCAATTCTTGCATTTTGTATGCTAGAATCACATTTCAATGGTTTTAACAAACTAGAGCCTTCTTCAGCAAAACAAACCACACAGATTTAAAACCCTAAGGCAAAAAAGAATTAAACACTAATACAAACGGTGACCTGCTCCCATATGAATCAAAACCCACTTCATTCCTTCGAATGTTGAACTTTGAATTCAACATTCATTCATTCCACAAATTTAAAAGCAAGTCACGATTCTTTCCAACAACATAACAGAAACTAAGCCTGTTCTTTTCACTTCTAACATCCAAAATAATTCTTGTTTTTAAAAAAAAAAAATTAAATTGAAATAACTGCACCCCAAGTAGGTAACTTGATAGATCTCCCCTAAGCAAAGCCTTCACAAAATCTTCTTTCTCGTCTTTCGAAGACAGTTAAAAGCATGTCAGAGTGTTCAAAACTCCTATTCCTCCAATTAGCTCATCCTTGGGGCTCTGAATCAACATGAAAATTGAAATTCAATAACACAGTTGAGCGTGATATTAGCATGAGTGATATTACAGATCAAAGGAAGGCATTCCTTCCTGGGAACAAACAACAGAGAACAAGCTACTTCATCTGGAAATAATAAATACTATAATCTGATTTTATCTAGTTCACATTTTAGAGGAAGATGACTACAAATCTCCATTGCGAAAGGTTATAGGGATGATAACTCAGCTTCCAACGAAACTTCATCATGCAATGACAGAAAACCACCTACATCTGGCTTAGCTAAATCACAACCATGAGCTGGGCTCTGTGATGGAATTTTTTTTTCATTTTACATGGGGAATGTAATGAGCATGCAAGTGGTATTCAATCCTTGTCATCTCCCAAGTCGGCTAAAGAAAAAAATGTTTGATTTTTCAAGAACAGTGTGTAGTGGGCCGAAATAAGATGCCCAAAGGGGCTGACGACGTCTCGTGCTGATGGCCCAATGGTTCAGAGGGCCCAAGCCCAACTTACAATCAGGAATGGGCCTGAATGCTGCCCGAGCCCAACTAAAGCGTAGTCTCGGGACCGACTCGGTCTAAGCCAACGTGTCGGCCGGAACGAGCTTGTCTCGGCCGAGCCACCGTAGATCAACCGGGTCGGTCGAACCGGAAGAGTCAGGAAGGATCAGGAAGATATGACGTTCACTGACGTCACCGAGGCGGTTAAGTCACGTAACAGCCTCGTTCCAGGATCACATGGTGCAACGAGTTATAGGCTCACGTCGTGATGATTGTGCCCAAACGGTTATGACACGCGTCAAGCTGTGATTTGAGAGATCCCCATGCAGCGGAGTGAACGTGACTGCGTGACGTCTGGGGACGTCACCCGTAACGAATGACCAAGGTGCCCCCGTGCTTGGAGCACCTATATATAAAGGAGGAGGAGAAAGCCTGAGGTACACACACGCAACCGTACTCAATTTTACTCTTTTCTGGTTTCACCTCCCCCATTCTCTCACTAGACCGTCGGAGTGCCTTCCCTGGCCAAACTTCCGGCCAGGTTGGGTGCTAACGTCGGGCTCTACGTGTGCAGGTGATTC
>JAXBDA010008025.1:0-15922 GCA_036023075.1 Gaultheria prostrata | reverse complement strand
ATTCCTTTTGTTTGCAAGTGGAGTAGAGTGCAGTTGATGCCTCTCTTATATTCCTAAAGAAATAATTAATCAAGGGAAAAATTACAGGAAATTCAAATATGATTATTCATTGTGATCTTATGCAATGGACATTTTAGCGAATTTTCCATCAACACAAGGCAGATCAAATGCAAATTTCAGGCACCGAAAGGAGTTTAATGGCCAAAGAAAATTTTTCAAACAAAATTACCCACAGTTCTTTAGTTTACTTACCTGAGAAGTACTCCCATTTTCATTTGTTTCGAGCCTATACTCATGCATTATCCAGTCTGATTTCTGTCCATTTGGGGCTCGACCCTTATAAAAGACTAACGTCTTTCTCATCCCGACCAAAGCATGCTTAGCGTAAATCGCCTTGTCTCTTCCCGTAGCCTTCCAAAATCCTGCTTTCGTTGCCCTATTCGTTCGTGTTCCAGTTGGATATTTCTTATCCTTGTGGCTAAAGAAATACCACTCATTCTGCTCCTCAGTCCCAATCTTGCACAGCTCTGTCCATATGAAATTAACATAAAGAGCAAAACAAATAAATAAAAAAAAATGCTACTAGGAGATAAATTGCGTACACTTTTGTATGGATATTTATTTTTGTATTAAGATGAAGAAAAAGGGTACCTTGAAGATCCCATGGCTCAATTTTATAGAGATCAACATCTTTAATGACATCTAGATCAATTCTTCTCGAAGCGATTTTCTTTCTGAGATAGTAATCAACAAGTTCTTCATCGGTGGGGTGGAATCTAAAACCGGGAGGAACATGCGAAAACGTTTCCATGTCCTCCTATTTCTGGAATTTAGAACCTGCATTTGCAAGTCCAATGACAGATAATTAAACTTGACATGCAATATCTATATGTGCTGAAATTGGTGATCTGTGCCACATATTAATAGTATTCATGCAGGAACAGAAAAGGATAAAGAAATTATTATATTAGTACATGGAAAGTAAGATATAGAAATGGTGCAGGAAAAATTTATCCTACACTTTTCAAATAACTGACCTTCAAATATTCTATTCACTCCTTTTAGTAAAAATTGAATTATAACCATTTTATACACGCCTTCAATAATTATGTTACTTATTACCAACTTGTAATTGCAATCTTTAACCATGTTAATAATATTCCTTTTTTCAAAATAAAACAAAAAGAAGTATGCCCATAACCCTAGTTGATAACACAGCCTTCGCAAATTTGAGCTTCTTGAGTTTTGGGTAGCTTTTGTTAGATCCGAGCCGGTGTAGCGCAGTCTCGTAATCGTTCTCTCTTGTAAACCATATTCTTTTTCCTTATCAAAACAAAATTGATCTTCTGGGGGCCTACATTTGGTTCTTGCCATTTCTATTTGAAAGGATGCAAAGATCTAACATAGCCACCAGCATAGTTATAGACCTCTATGAACAAGTTTTAAGAAATCATGCGGTGAAAAAAATTATACTTGATCTAATATTTCCGAATGTTTCCATGTACTTTGTGTTTATGTGGAACCGCGTCAATAAGCGGATCAGAAAATAATGTATACTAGTAGATAAGTTTGCACAGCTAAAAAAACCGAAATTAGAAGTATTGTTAACTGTTGAAAAGATTTAAAAAATTTATTTACAACAAAACACGCGATTTTTTAATAAAAAAGTTGCACAATCTTTAGAAATGACTAACAAATCGGGAGGGATCGAGTACGTTTAGTGCCAAAAAAAATGTTCAATCCACCATCTTTTAAGCCTTCAAGCAAAGCACCACTTGGATAAGTGCAACTCATGGTAGCTATCTCATGAACAGAATTAAAAGTCCGCCAATTTAATTGAGTTCAACAATCCAAGAACTGGCCAGTAAATTCGAAAGAAAAAAAAAACACAAACCCAGGAAAATTTAAATGAAGTATGAGATACTTACTTAGTAATTATATGCACCGTTTCAAATAGTTAACTTCGTGCGTATGTTGCAATATTAGTTTTTGGTTATATCCATTTAATCAATATCCTTATATGGAAAAATGCTGGATTAGATACAAATAAGTTGGCCTTTTGCACATGAATAACACAAATAATCTAAAAAGGTTTTTACTCCACTCGTAAAAGTGAATACTAGCTAGTTAAGACTTAAGAGCAAAAACCATGATCATACAATATCAATCAAATAAAAAAAATTGAAAACCCATTATCATTCATAAACTAATATCCTTCTTCAAGAGATCTCGAGATGCTTATCTATTGAAATATAAATCGAATACCGTATATAACCATATCGGCCACAATTTTTGATCGGCAACAAAATATTATTAAAACTCGACAAATGGTATATCGAGATGAGCCAAACCAAGCACAAAGCAAGGAATAGGCACAACGATACAAAAACAAGAAAAAGGAAAAACTAAGTATATATTACTTTTAAAGAAACTAATTAAAGATATATAACGAGGCTCAATAATACGAGGAAATCGGGATCATGATAGAAAATAATCCCGATTGATACTTCGGAGGTAGTAACAGGAAGAGAGAAATGAAAAACTAATTTGTGAGTAATATTTTGTCCAATATGTAAAGAGCGAAATTCGAATAATAAAAATCAATTATTTGGTATCTTAGGGAGAGAAATCGAGAAAGCGAAAATGGGGAGACCAAAATAGACATGGTAAATCTTGAGATAGGAAACCTAATTTGGTTTCAGAAATAGATTACCAAGCACTATGATAAAAATCAAAACTGTTTTACCAAAAAAACAAACCCAATAAAAGTATAACCAACATTATATCGCGGTTTTATCATAGATATTGCAATGTTTTGACTACATGTTTAAATTGAAAAATAAAAATAAAAGAAAAGAAAGAAACCATCAAACCAAAGAAGGAAGAAGAAGAAGGAAACCTTTGATGATGGATATTCGATCGTCTAGAGCAGTATATGATCCCAAAGTGAAGTTGTTGCTCAGATCTGGCTCAATATAACAAAGAAGTGAAGGGAGACAAGCTCTGTAAAATGAAAAAAGAGACTTTTTGACGCTTTCTTTTCACTCTCTCTTTGCCAACTTTTTAACCCCACTGGCACCAGACAAAAACACAAGACCAAAAAGTTCTCCTCGGGAATTGAGAACTGATCATCATCATCAAAAACAAAACAATCAAAAACCTTAGAATGTTTGTCTGTCTGGATCAGATCCCAAACCCATCTTTGTCTTCTTTCTCTCTCTCTATATCTCTGAGTGGATATGTGAGTTCGATCTGCATATATGTAGTAGAATATGTATCTATCACCGCCTTCACCCTTTTTAAGCTGGATTGCTGCAAAAGCTTTGTGTGCAGAAGAAAAGGGTGGCGGAGAAAAAAAATGGTGGCGGTGAAAACTCCACCAGCAACTGATGGAGACCAGACAGTGATCGATCAAAACCTTATATATCTCTGTATGAATTGTTTATTGTTCTTCCTCCCTCCTCCTATTCTTTCAGAGGTTGGAGAGAGAGAGAGAGAGAGAAGGAAAGAGTGACGGTCAGAAATCTTTTTAAGCTTTCACCCAATGGAATGGTTTTTTAAGATATATAGTGTATAGTACTATTTATTTTACCATTTTTATTTTTGGGTTGGTGACCTCATCATTCTCATGGAATGAACCCTTGCACCCACTTATCTTAACGTTTTGCTAATTAATATCCTTTTTCAACTATTATTCAACTCTTAAAAATTGATGTACCGGTTGTTTTATGGGTTAAATTAACTTGACTAGGATAGCGCATAGTAAATACTTCGTATGCAAGCAAACATGTTTCGAGACTTTTCTTGATACTTCCCCCCAAAACAATATGTTAAGAATAATAATAATATTTTTTGAAAACAAATGCCAAACTTTTTTTCATGAATTAGAAGAGTTCGTTGATATCCACTAAATTGATTAAATATATTTGAATTTTTTCAAAAAAAATTCTTTATTTTTAAGTTCTCTCTTCATTCACATGAGTTAATTGTTTTGTTACCGTATGAGGTGTGAGCCTTGTGCTATTATTTCAATGTGAAGCTGAACCCAAGGGATTGGTCCGATGGTCTAAGCCTGGAACTCAAAGATTTGTTTCCTCCTAAATTATCAGGTTGAGAACCTCGTAGCTAGTGGCTATCAAAACTCTTATGGGAATAAAACTTTGTCCAGATCTAAATCGGCACCTAGCAGTGAACAGTGAGATTGGTCTCATCCTATAGTTCCTGCTCTCCCTTGGGTACGCTTTTTTTTTTCTTTTATAGAGAAGGAAGTGAGTCAAGGGTATCCTCCCGCTTGACCGATTTATCGAAGGCGAATGGAAATTTTCTTTTGAAAGAAGATAATTCTAGTGTGTACTCTCTTTTTTATCAATCGAGTCGCTCCCTTCAAAAAAATTAATCAATGTGCGTGTAAGATGTTTTGTATACTTTGAATGATAGTAAGAAAAATGTGAAGGTCGCGAAGTTGTGTGAGCACCACATTCACGCAAACGAGAAACGGATTTTAAGGTTTGTGGGTACCGAACTGCAATTAAATATTAGTTTGAAGCCCTGACCGACAATCCCACGCGTCCTCTGGTTGGTCGGTCTGCTCATTTTTACAATCTTCCTTTCAAGTTTAAACTCATCTCTCTCTCTCTCTCTCTCTCTCTCTCTCTCTCTCTCTCTCTCTCTGTTCATGTGTGTTTTTCTGTTCATAACGAAGTTGTGGGCCCCAGAAACCGACGCAATGGAATACGATAGAGACATCTCTCCAAATACAGACTTTTTATATCACTCAATTAAAATAAAAAATAAAATGAAAATGAAAATGAAAAATAATATGAAAAAGGAAAAAGCCAAAACGGCTCGGCTGAACCGGGAGGGTTGGGGGGGGCTTGGGAGGACAGTGGAGGAAGAAGAAGAAGAAGAAGAAGAAGAAGTGGTGGAAAGTGGGTCCCACGGGAACGGAATGATAGTTTGGGACTGATTACGTGGCGGGCGGTGGTCCGGCATGGGCTGGAGATTATGATCATTAGGCCCACAACAACAATTTCTTTCAGTGCAGGCCGGTTGTGCAAGGTGGGTCCCCCTCCGTTATCCCCACCCCTCCGTTCTCGAACTTGGGCCCACATTCCCGAAGCTCTTTATTCTTTTGTTTTTCGGGTGAATTACATTGAACGCCCCTCAACTGTCGCCGTTTTTGGAATTTCCCTATAATGTTTAAACTCAAACACTTGACCCCTTTTAGTACAGGGATCAAAAAGTGTGTGAACACCGTTACCATAACATCTCAAGTTACCAAGCCCATTATCTTCCTCAAATGCAACTTATTATTTCATAATTTTGTTTTCGTAAATATTAGATCAATCTCTCTTTCTCTCTCTTTCTCTCTCTCTCTCCCTGTATATAATTTTTCTGTCCCAAATTGTTAGTCACTTTTTACTATTTGGGATCTCTAAAAAAATTGTCTATTGTATCTCCTAATTCACTTACCCAAAAGGGGCAAGCAAATTGGAGCGGAGGGAGTAGTATATTTATATTTAATTTAGATCTTGTTTGATAAATCTCAATTAGTTTTAATTACATAATATTTTGAAAATTATAAAAAAAAAATTATAGATTGTAAAATATAAGCAATTGTTTGAGTGACACGACTGCCCAAAAATAACCATCTATTTGAGACGGAGAGAATATACATATAATTCTAAAATCATACTTGCAAAATAGAATAGTAATTTTGTCAAAAAGAATAATCATTTGCATTTTTGTAAAAACACAAGGATAGTTTTGTCAAGAAAATCTCAGTTATGTGGTCATGTGCTACTCACATGGTATAGTCCATCCAAAACCCGACGGTCAATTGAAGGTGTCATGATATAAGTATTTGAAGGGGTTTTAATGTTTGAGTTTAAGCATGAAAGGGCAACCAAAGAAAATATACGATGATAGTTGAGGGTGATTAATGTAATTTACCTTTCCTTTTTTTTTTTTTTAAATCAGGGGAGCTGACGGATTCCGTAATGCCACGTGGACAGATTAATTTAATCAATAGTATTATGTTACGGAGCTCGAGAGTGCTTGTGCGTGCCGATAAGATAATCTACGCCCTCACTTTTCCTCTGAACCACGAAAGGAAAGATTGGAGAAATTTAGACATGTTAATAATTTATTTTAAGGTTAATTTGTGCTAACCAACCAAAGACTCGTAACCTAGCGGTTGTCCTCTGTTTTTTCTATAAGAAAGACTAGGATTCGAGTCTCGGTAGGGGCGTTTGAAGTTTAGGGATATGGATAGTTTCTAGACCCCCTCTAGACTAACTCATTAACTCCCCCGCTAATCCTCACCGATGTATATCGAACGGTAATAATAATAATAATAATTTGTGCTAACCATTTCTTCTATTAGTAACAGTAATTAAGTATTGGATAGAAAAGTTAAGCAAAAGTCTCACACGTGATACAAGTGTCACTTGGCCCCACCTCCATGCTTGCGTGGCATTTGTTTTGTCTGGGAGACAAGTAGTAACAAACTTCCATTTGCAGTGCACGTATTTTAAAATGATGAAGATGCTTATGAAAACTCCTTTTTCCTAATTAAAATTAATCTACTGGAGGGCTTGTAAAAGTAATTTTTCATAACACTTGGTTGTTCGGGCCTGTGTACGCATCCCTTGACTAAATTTGAAAAATCAAATATCGTCGCATACTAATGTGTGGCAAATTACGATTAACTGGCATAAAATCTCATGTGGACGACCCCACAAGTCTCAAGACCCGGGGTGCTAGTGAACGTCCCTGTAGAGCACCTCTGGTGAGCGCATCCGAGCCATCCATCTCGGCAATCGACGGCCAGATTTTTTTTATGGAAGAATCCAAAATATTTTTGGACTATTTCATGGAAAAATCTAAGCTGTCCAAAATACTTTTTGACTGCCCAGATGCGCTCACTAGGGGCCGCTCACCAGGAACCCCTCTTCCTCTCAGGCCTTCCGAGGTTTCAAATTTGAAATTCAAGAGAGGAGCATGCTGTATACCGCTAAGTCTTAGACCTTAATCACCACCAAACTTTTAATACTTTTTCTAAGGATGAGGAGAAACATAGTTGAAAATCTTGGGATGTTCTCTCTACATTGTCAGGGGTTCAGGTGCCAATATATATAATTGGGATGTTCTCTCCCGTTGTAATGCCGCTTTGGCCCTAGTCCATCCTATTGTAATATCTCTCTTTATCTATGTCTTTCTTCTTGGCTGACCAAAAATAAAAAAGGGATGAGGAGAAAAAAGTCCTAGTTGTATGAGAAGACCATGCATGTTTGGTATCACTCATAATATTGCAGTTTTGGGAATTGTCTTGAACGACTGAAAATAAGTTAAAAATACTTTAAGTACCGTTTTTTTTGTAAGTTGTGATAAAATGTTGAACATGTTAGCAAAATAAATTGACAAAAGCTTTTTGTAAATTGAATGTCTATGATACCTTCAATTATGTAAAGATTATAAATTGTTTTATCAATATATATTTCAGTACATTAGATAAGAAAAGCTTCAAATCTGCCTTTAAAAGCTTACCTTTTTGGACCGACTAGATTTAAAAGTTGAAGCTCTTTTAAGCGATATAAGTAAACTTAGGTTATAAAAGCTAATAAACGAGTATAACTAATTCTCATAAAATCATCCAATAAGGAATTTGTTCATTTTAAAAGCAAACAAATGGCTGACTTATACGAAGCCAGTATAAAATAGGGAAAATACTTTTCATCCGATAAATTTGATGATAAGTGAACATGGTTCAAAAAAAATTAAGTACTACTTTAAAAACTGTGTTTGACTTTAAATTGGTGACTGATCAATATTTCCTCTTCAGCCGGGTCAGTTATGGCTTAAGTACGAACAGTCGAACATTCTATGTTGGGTGAGTGCTCCATTTGATCGGGGGTGCTACCCGAGTTCAATTCATCTCATCATTTTCCATTAGCAAAAAAAACTCAATTTATAGTAAAAATTAAGGAAACACAATTAACCCTAAAAAGTACTCCCTCCGTCCATATTTGAAATTCGTGTTATTTTTTATTGCTTATATCTCTTAATTTATAACGATTTTCATGATTTTGCAAACTTTGTATTATATAACTAATTAAGATCTATCCAACAAGATCCATATATATTTCATATTTTTGAAATCCATATTGAAAGGTGTAAGTAATTAAAATGGCATAGAATTCAAAGAACCAACAAATGCGAACGAAGGGAATCCTATCTGCATAAGATTCCTAAACCAACTCAAACCCTAAAGATTTTACCTTGGACAATATATTACTTCGTATTTGTTTTATACTCCATCAATTAAATTTGTGTGCCCATTAAGAAATAGACTACAGTACTTTAAACATAAGGCTTAATTTGTTGTGATGTTTATAAATGACTACGGGGTGTTTGGGCGCCATGTTTTCACGTTTTCTCATTCCCGTTTTCACATTCTTCTTGTTTGGGCGCCTGGAGAGAAAACCCATTCTCTGAAAATAGCTTCTCCGTTTTTCACTTTCTAAGCCAAAAGCCAAAAACTGGTCCTCACCTACTTTTCTCATTCTCATTTTCTCTTTTCCATTTTCCCTTCAATTCTTTCCCATTCCTACCCCTCTTGTTTACATTATCTCGGGGATCCCATTCTCTTCCACCACACACACCGAACAACCGGAGAGAGAGGAGGACAGACAAGACCCCTGAGATTTCTCCGCACCGGTCATCACTGCTGCGGAAATCGTTCGGAAAATCAACCTCCGATGAAAGCTCGTTCCCTTTCCTCGCCTGGAGAGTTGTAATGAGAGAGAGAGAGAGAGATTTTCAGATCGTATGTGAGAAGAGAGACATTTTTTTCTTGGCCTAAGATGCATAGATCTGTATTTTTGTTTAGAGAAGACAGACCTTTTTTGTTCCAGAGAGGATTACATTGTCGATATAAACAAGGAGTGGGTGATTGTAAAATAATCCTGTGTGGGATACCCATTGTGGATATAAACAAGGAGTGGGTGATTTTAAAATAATCCTGTGTGGGTTACCCATAAAAAAGGACGACTTCTAAATTGGACCGGTCGCGTTCACAAAAATATTTTCCAATATAACTTTAAAAAAAACTTGCTAAAAATAATATTCGAACAAACTTTTACTACCATAATAAATAAGGGCAAAATCGTAAACAATTAATCCATAACTCATTTTATCATTTTTCTCCCAAACACTATAACTTTTGCAAAATGCATTTTGCATATTTCTCCCAAACACTCTTCTCAGATTCAAAATACATTCTGACCATAATCCAAAAAGTCAAAAAATTAAAAATGAAAAGCTAAAAATGAGATTCTCAAACACCCCTACTAAATAAAGGTAGGCTAGGAAAATTTAAATGGAGAGTAGACAAAGGTGGGCTAACATTCAACCAATGATGGGCCCAATTTAATTATTGTTGATATAGACTCATTATTCAAAGCATTAAGAATGTTCCAGCTGAGATTTTGGAGGAAAAGAGAAGCCAAAAATTATGACTTCATAGTTGTACTGTTGAAGACTTGTTCTGTGTGCCTAAACAATTAAGGGTATGTTTCTCATAATTTTTGTCTTTTAAGTCGTTGACAAAAATAAAATTGTTTCTCTTATTATGATTTTCGGGACTTTTTTTTTTGTTTGTAATGAGAGACTTTTGGGACTTTTTAAATTTTTTGATCAAGAAGTCGAAAAAGCCGAAAAAAATCAATAACGGGACCGAATTTTGTTTGTATAAAGGAATTGGACCCTAGCTATCTTACTTCTTATTGGTCACCTACCAAATTGTGAAAGAGTTCATTTTACCTACAAAGTTTCGATACGGATAAGAAGAAGCACAACTACATACTAATAAACCAAAAGTTTGTAGCCTAGCGGTTATCTCTTGGTTCTCCCACAAACGAGATCAGGGTTCGAGCCTCGGTACCACCGTTTCGGGTCTAAGGCTATGGTCCATAGCCTTAGACCCCAAACGCCCTACAGCTTCGAGATCCCCTCTAGACTAACTCATTAACTCCCCCACTAACCCCTCACTGATGTATATCGAATGTCAAAAAAAGAAAAAGTACAGATTAATAATTTATTGTTCTATGGTGCCAATTCATTTGGACTCACCCCTATAATTTATGCAATTATTCATTACAACTTTACGTAAATGTACTGATAAATCAAATACATACTACTAAACTTTTGTTGTTTAGGACCCATTTGGCCTATTAATTATTAAATTATTTATTTATATATTTTTCATCTTATATGAATTCGTATTAGTTTTGCAATCAATTCTTCTAAATTATATTCGAGAAGAATAGAAAAAATAAATATTTACAAGCAGAAAAAAAAAAGCTTTAAAGAATCACAAAAGGCGATCTGAACATAATCAAAAATAGATTTTCGCCCAACAAAAATCAAATCAAATCAAATCAAGATATTGTTGTTATTATGTTCTCCATACCGTATGATGGTGTTTTAAAAATCATGGTATATAGGACAGCTAGTCCTTTCCAAGGGTATGTATATATCACATATGTAAAAAGGTATTGAGTAAAGCTTGGGCAATATCAATACAAAGTAGCCTGTACGTTTTATACTTGTATGTATAATACATTTGTATGAAATTGACACATACCAATGGCTTACATCTTGAAAGACGACCCTTTACCTGCTTTATAATATACACATTCATGCCCTACAAAATTTATGGGCATACAATTATATATGACCTCTGAAGGGAGAGCTAGGGTTTTCAATTATTTTACTTTTTTTTTTAGCCACAATGATAGCGTTAGCGAGTTAGTCAGTAAATTACTAAAGCAGGCCGATGTTACTCCCAGGGTTTCTAAATTGTGCCCTAATTTTAATCTTTTATGTACTATTTCTTCTTCAGCATTTATTACTCCTTTTTGGTAGAGTCGTATCAACATTCAGATCAAAAAATAATTTACTCTCGTAAATAGGTGTTTTGCTGAAAATTTCTAAATGATATCTATAGGACATTGTTAACAAATTTAAAATGTTATTTAGGAGTGCAAATTGTTTTTTATCGAAAGGTAGAAACAGCAAAAAAGGACTAACAATTAGGGACGGACAGTCTGCAAAGTTTCAATATTTACTACAAGCAAAAGGGTGGAGATCTAGAGCATTGTAGCCACTAGCCATGGATGGTTACACATTAACAAATTTTCGATCAATATAATTTGACAAAACTACTTGTTCTACAATCGGTGAATTAAATTGATCTTCCAGAAATTAATTGATCGATGTAAGTGAAGCTGGTCCGAATTCTCTCACTTTTTAAAAAGAAAACAAACTAGTACTCCTGCTAGTATACTTTTAATTAGTAGTGTATGGGTTTTTGAAAGCCTCATTTCCCATAATTTCAACACACAAAATTAGCAACATATATACGACTTATGTTCATGCGCAAGACCACGCGGCAGACAAGGGTTGAACATGGGTCAAGCTTAATTATATACATCATTGTCGTCTCTCTCCAGTCTCCACATTTATTTTTATTTTATTTTATTTTATTAATTAATTTTATTTTATTTTAGTAGGGGAAGGGGAAGCCACCACACTCATGTGAGGCTGTGGGGAGGGTGAGGTTTGAACCCCACACCTCATGCATGGGGTAACAAAGCCGTGCCAACTGCACCGGCAACCCACTTGCAGTCTCCACATTTATTTAATTCTTGACAAGTCCCTCCTTGGCTGTGGAGAGAGAGAGAGGTCTAGTCAAACTCACGCCTCTAAAACGTGCATAATTAATTTCAAACATGCACCTTTCTCTGTTCATGAACTGGCAAACTTTGTTCTGTGTCTGTGTCTGTCTCAATTTGGTTTTGTATAAAAGTTGAGGCCTCAGGGTTAAGAATGAAAGCAAAAACTCAAAAAATAAAAACACTAATGCAGTGAATTTCGAATGAGGGTATTAATGATTTGGAATCTAATTACGTGACTAATCACATATGAAGTACTTCATTTTCATTTTTTTTATAAATCGTTGTGTCAAATGACCTGATTACGTGCACATCGACAAATAATTTCTATCGCTTGGGAGAAACACCATATCAGAATATGTAGGAGCAACGGCAGAACCTTGGAAAGGCTAAAGAGGGCTGTAGCCCAGGAGGGGTGAAAAAAAAAAAAAAGGAAAAAAAAAATTTATATGTAAAATTATAGCCTAATATATTTTAGCCCACCTCATTTTTTGTGTAGATGAACACCCATCCAAAATGAAATGAACACTCACCCAAAAACTGACCCACAAATCAATCCCCTTTAAACAACCCAACATGATTCGCGATTCGAATCGTACGATTCAGTTCGATATCATATTTTACGTATGGGCCAAAACGAAATAAAAGTTAATTTGCGGGGTTTTTTATTTAATTTTTCTTGCATAGGGTCGAAAACCTTTTATGTTGCTGGATTTCACTTTTCAACAGCCCATAATAAAATAAAATTAGGGTTTTGTACACCTGTTGTGAGTTACCAGAGATTAGAAGAACGGAGCTCAGCGACAGCGATCGAAAAGCTTCCAAAGCATTGCGGTTACTGGTCGCACTTGTTAGCAAAAGGACATCCTCATAGTTGAGCATCATTACCGCATTGATATATTCAACGTCACAATAGATTTCAATTGATGGAGTTGATTATATAATAGATTCAACGAGGGGGTAGTGGAACTTCTTATCCTTTTTTTCGCTTAGCGAAGAAAGAGAATATTATAAAGAGAAAAGAGAAGACACATTACAGAAAAACAAAGGAGAACGCCACTGTAACGCCCCGATTTTTCGGACACGTTAATTAATCCAATATTAAGACAATGAAAATGATTAAAACATAAAGTTCATAATTAATTAACAAAAGTACAGTCTGATCATCACAACCACAAAATATTAAGTTTGAGTCTTATCAGATTACAACATTACTTCTTAAAATAGATCAGAGCTCTAATTAAAGTACGAGTTCAAAGCTTCCTCCTCCATCTGGACCCCTATCTCCTCCGTCTGGTGGTACTGCTCGCCACCGTCTGTCTCATCACCTTTGATTTTGAGTGAGGAGAGAGAATTTAAAATGTGGTGGGTTTTGGTTGGAGGTTGAAGATGAAATTGGTGCTTTCGATTGGAGCTCGTGGGATGGAATTGGTGGTTGGTATGGGTATCTAGGTGATGGAATAGGAGTTTGGTATCACGAATTTTAGATGTAGTGTGGAGCTTTCAAGTGAAATATAGAAACTCAAGTTGTACTCTCTCTCTCTAAACCTCCATAGCCATTTTCTCATAAGAACTCTAAGCTTTCTCTCTACTTTATGTTTCTGAAAGTTACAGGGGAAATGAGGGACGAAATGGGAGAATAAAAAGGGGTGGAGAGGGTTCTTGCATGTACATGCATTGGCTAAGTTGACAAGTGTATATTTTTTTTTGTAAGGAGAGAAGAGTGATGGGAGAGAGAGAAGAGAGAGGCTGCAACTTCTGGACTTTCAGCAGAGATAAGAGTCTAGTCCCATCAAGGAGAGAGGTGGTTTATGGTTTTGCAAATCCATAGTTTTTAGGCATGCAAAAATAATAAATAAAAATGTTATTATACATGCATATATATATATACTATAATATAATAATCCTTGTTCCTAACTCTAGTTAGTGTTAGTCAACCCTAGTTAGTTGTTAGGGTAGAGGCCTAGTTAAAATAGTGAGGTCAAAATCAATTGGGTTGGTCAAAATTGGTCAATGCAATAATAAGTCCAAGGTCAAAATTAAAGTTAAGTCTAATTTATGAGATTAGAGGTTAAAATAAGATTAAAAATATTCCTAATTTTTATTTTAAAATTTGGAATATTACAACTTATCCCCCTTAAAAGAATTTCATCCTCGAAATCGAAAGTACCTCATTAGGAAATAGTTGTGGGTAATTGGCTCGTGTAGCATCCTCTCGTTCTCATGTTGACTCCTCGATTCCACGGTGTCTCCATAAAACTCGGACCAATTTGATTGTTTTGCCTCTCATGCACTGTTCTCCATGGTCCTGAATCTCCACTGGTTGCTCCTCAAAAGTTGTGTCCTCATCAAGTGTCATGTCCTCCCAGTTGAGTATGTGGGAAGGGTGCGCTAGATACTTTCGCAGCATAGACACGTGGAACACATTATGAACCTTTGAAATCTGTGGTGGCAAAGCCAGTCGGTAAGCTACTTCCCCAATTCGTTCTAGAATCTCAAAGGGCCCAATGTAACGTGGCGATAACTTCCCCTTCTTGCCGAATCTGATTACACCACGTTTTGGTTTGATTTTCAAAAAGACATGATCTCCTACATTGAAAGTCAATGGTCTCGATCTCTTGTCGGCATAACTTTTTTGTCGGCTCTGAGCTGTCACAAGCCGTTCCTTAATAACTTTCACCTTCTCAGTCGTCTCCCGAACTAAGTCTGGTCCGAATAGGATATGCTCTCATGCCTCTGTCCAACAAATAGGTGATCGGCACGGCCTTCCATACAGTGCTTCATATGGTGCCATCCCGATACTGGCATGATAGCTATTGTTGTAGGCGAATTCCACGAGTGGCATGTGTTTCTCCCAGCCTCCCTTGAAATCAAGCACACAAGCTCTCAACATGTCTTCCAAGGTCTGAATTGTCCTTTCAAACTGTCTGTTAGTCTGAGGGTGAAAAGATGTACTCATATGAAGGTCCGTTCCCAAAGCTTTTTGAAGACTCTACCAAAACTTTGAGGTGAATTGCGGGTCGCGATCAGAGACAATTGATAACGGCACTCCATGCAATCGTACTATCTCATTGATGTAAAGTCTGGTGAAGGCCTCCATGCTATCAGTCATTCGTACGGGCAGAAAGTGTGCTGATTTTGTCAGGCAATCCACTATAACCCATATAGCATTGTTATTTTTGGTTGATCGTGGCAAGTTGGTCACAAAATCCATTGTAATGTGATCCCACTTCCATCCTGGAATGGGTAGAGGTTGTAGCTCTCCTCCTGGCCTCTGATGTTCTGTTTTGACTTGTTAACAAGTAAGGCATGTGGAAACATAAGTAGCTATATCTGTCTTCATCCCACTCCACCAATAATGGCGACTGATGTCCTTGTACATCTTTTTACCACCTGGATGCACGGCGAAATTGGATTGGTGGAATTCTTTGAGTACTGCCTCTCGTAAAGTACCGATGTCGGGTACAAATACCCTTCCCAAATACTTTAGGGTTTCACCGTCTTCTACTGTCCATCCTGTGGGCTTCCCGTTGGCCATTCGCTGTCGAATATTTTCTGCCTCCTCATCCACAAGTTGAGCCCTTGCAATTTCTCTATGTATTGCTGGCATAGCAATTAAGGCAAAAACGCAGGCTTTTTCAGTGTCTGGTGCAGGCTGTAATTTGAATTCATGGATAGCCTCCATCATCTTCCATTCTTTAATGGCTAGGTAGGCCAATTGTGCTCTACTTTTACGGCTGAGTGCATCGGCTACTACATTAGCCTTGCCTAGATGGTATGAGAGGGTGAATTTGTAATCTTCCATATATTCCATCCATTTTCTTTGTCGAATATTTAGTTCCTTCTGTGTGAACAGATATTTCAAACTTTTATGGTCGGTGAAAACTTCAAACTGCTCTCCATAGAGATAATAACGCCAAGACTTTAGAGCATAAACGACAGCAGCAAGTTCTAAGTCATGGGTACGACAATTCCTCTCATGTGGTGTAGACACCCCGATTTGGAATCCCGAATACACACAAGTATTCCCGATGATGAAAAGACCAATGTTGACTACCTTGAGGGCTTGAACAAGGCTTGAAAATTGTTAAAACCTCAAACCTAACCTTGAACCTCTCAAAAACCAATAACCTAACCCAAAACAACCAAGCCAAGCCAAAGCACAAACCAGCACCCAACCCCACCTT
>JAXBDA010008024.1:0-15926 GCA_036023075.1 Gaultheria prostrata | reverse complement strand
GTGTAATGCGTTTAGGTCCCAAACAACATATAACACCAAATATCCTAACATTTAACCATTTCAATCAATTCCTCACATTACCCCAACATTATTTCCGGAAAAGTAAATAAAATTTACGGGTCTTCACTCCCCTGTATAATGAGAGCATAGTGGCAAAATTGAAGGCTTGCCAATTGACAACCAATGGACATGGTATTTGTGCGGAGCACAAGGCCTCCCACTTAGCCTATGTAATACTTCCTCCGTCTGGATTCGTTTGTTCACGAATATACTTTTATAAGTTCCAAAATATTTGTCAATTTTCAAAAGTCAAAAGATAAAGTATGAAAAAAATTACTTTTTTGCCCATTTCCTAAAACTTAAAATAACAACTCAAATGCCAAATCAGTACTCCTCTTTTGGCGCTTTAATTTTCGGACTCAGTTTGCGAGTGGAATTTCAGTGCCAAATCTGCCAATTCAAATTCATGTTCCTCGGTTTGCGGGTGGAATTTTGATTCGGAGCAAAAAATGTCAGGAGTGAGTAGAAATAATGATGGATGTATTGAGGATAAAATGGGAAATGAACAAACTCAAAAGGTAATGGAAAAATAGTTGAAGACCAATAAATCTGGACGGAGGGATAAGAACACAGTTGGAAATTTGATGGCTTGGCAAATTTTTGGAATGTGCAAGACTTGCTTAGAGTGCAACGCAACCATCTAGCAAACTGCAGATCAACTATGTTCAACTACTCTAAACTCGCTTATGTTAAAAAATGTAAATCACAATGCACATAAACTTATCCTCCTCTTTGGTAATATCATAAAAAATATTGCTAACAAAAGCATTGCAGTACAGGCGACTAATCTTGAACAGGGCATGACATCTCGTGCGTAGCACGTCGGCAATAAATAACCATTACAAAAGATTTACCGTTACAAAAATTTAAACGTATAACTATCAAAATGTAAATAACCATTGTATTTTACACTTCAAAATCTATCATTTAAACATTAATCTTCTGCGTTATTAGATGCAAATGTACTAATTAAATTTTGTTAATCAAATCTTTTCACGTGTTCATTTGGATAGACAACAAATCAAAGTTGAGGCATTGTTGTAATTGGTATATGTAAGAGCCTTAAATATTTGGCTTATTTTCATATTTAGCAGGCTTAAACAAAAAAATAACCTAACATGTAAAAAGGCTTTAAATATTTAGAGGTCCAAAACCGTGACTTCTTTAACTTATGCCATAAGCTAGCTCTGGACGCCAATATACGCCTGGTAATCTAAAGGCACCCAGTGGGCAAACAATGGATGAATAAACTCTAGCTTTTTGGCATCTTATTGTCTTTTTTTCCTTGAAATGACATCGTATTGTCTTTGACTCCTTTTAAAAAATTATTTGTTTCTGACCTTCTTTAAAAGAACAATTGTAGGCGTTTTTGGACAACATCCAGGTCTTTGGCATCTTATTTATCGTCTCTGGCTTCTTTCAAAAAATTGTCTCTAACCTTTTTTCAAAATTACAATTCTAGCCTATTGGGCAACAGCTCTCTCTCTCTCTCTCTCAAGTCTCTAGAACCATTGCAGAGAAATCCTCCTACATCTGCAAAAAGCACTAACCTCTCGACAAGAGTTAAAAAAAAAAAAGGGATCCGGGGCGCTTGTAGTTCTCAATCACAGCCGTCCAAAAATATATTTAATGGTCTGGATTTAAAATGAACTCTTCCGGGTAAGAGTTATCCCTTTTATGAAAGAGTTTTATTTAAATCCGGACCATTGATTATTATGATATGCCCTATAACCCTATAGCACTCTGGGGTGCTAGCGCCTTTTTGGATCCGGGGGCCTTGCAGCGCCCCAAAGCGACAAGACTACAACAACCCAACTCCTATTTTGGCCATTACTACTTTCGCCCAATTTCTTTTTTTTTGCTTTTTACTGTTTGAAATGTGGGACTACTTTAGAAATCGATGGAGTGCACAAATATAGAGTAATTTTAAAAGAAATACAACTCGAAAAAAAAAAGGAAATCCAACATGCACGAAAAGATGTCAATCCTTTTGTAATTTTTTTTTTAATAATTCTGATCCATTTTTTATAACACTGAAAAATATTCGTTGAACACAGACTTTGTATAAATAATACATGAACGATAGGATGAACAAAAAAAACCTTGTTAATGGTTGTGGTTTTTGTTCTCTTGAAGAATTGGGTAGTGAGATGGTGTAACTTATTTTGTGAGTATCAACCAATAAAATGCAGATAATGTTCACAAACTTTTTAGATGGGTTAATAAAATCGGACTCGATGCAACTGCGGTGGGGTAACAATTTGGGTGGGTTGAATTATGAAGTCTGGATCCTCTTATGTTATAATGATCTCATGTGACACACAAGATGAGACCTACCAAGGTTTAACTTGACTATCTAAGCCGTTTTGTTTTTAGGTCTCGAAGTGCTTATTATCTATCCAAAAACATAATTTGATCGCATATCATCATATTAATATCCATCTCAACGAACATAATTGTCAAAGAGAAATGGACAGTCAGAAATTGACCGTATATTCCTTTCACAATCATTTCGATCTGACCTTCTGATTCTCTTACGACCATTCGATTTGAAAAGCGGATTAATACGATGTCACATTTTACATCACTTGAGAAGGGTCAACCGGATTAAAGTTTTTACTTTCAAGAAATAACTGAAGAACTAATTTTTCTTTTGAATTTAAATAGTTTCTTTCATAATTTATAGATTCGATTTACAAGTAAACACAGATATATTTTGATATTCTAAAATCGATGCAAATGGATTTAAAAAAAAGCTATACGCACCGGGCCCACTTATCATATTATTCGAAAATAATTGTTCAACAGTGTTACATATTCATAAAATGTACTTAAAAAATTGCTCAAAATTTGAAATGAGTGAATCTGAGCCATTGATTTCAAATTCTAGGCAATTATTTTGGATATAATTTAGGGGTACTTAGCATTTTTCATAAGATTCCGTTTGTTTGGATGTAAACCAGTATTTTACAACTGAAAATATTTTCCATGAAAAACATTTTTTGTGAAAAACAAGTTCTACAATTATTTTTCGGTGTTTGGGTGAATTCAAATTTTATTTTTACGTAGCACTAGCTTTATCTAATTGGCCTCGTGTAAAACGTGGGTAGAGAGAGAGTCTTGCTGTGGAGAGAGAGAGCATCTTATTTTGCACTTCTACTTAGGTCCCGTTCCACTAAAATTAAACCAGTTTTAGTTTTAATCCAAAAACTATTTCATTCCGCTAACAAAAAACTACAAAAAAAAACAAGTTTTGTTTTAACCCAAAAACTACTTCATTCCGCTAACAAAAAACTACCCAAAAAAAACCCAACTCATTCCACTAACTTTTTTAAAAAAACAATTGGTATCATCAGCTAAAAGGCATCCGACTAATGTAAAATTATAAATTTGCCCTTCCCTTATACATTTGTCAAAAAAAATTTATAACGGAAACACATCAACTAGTTTTCATTTTTTTATCATCTGAAAAAATTATTAAAAGACAAACCTGTGGGAAGATGAGATTAGCAAAAAAAAAATTGGAAGTTCTGTACCCATTCACGTTCTTGTGTCCCGTGACATTAAAAAAAGGAAGCATTTAGGAGTTGTTAGGGTTTTTTTTTTTTTTTTTTTGATCAGCAAAGAAAGAATATTATTGAACAAGAAGGGAGAAGACAAAAAAAAGAAACAAAGGAAGCCCAAGGCCTAAAGGAGCGAGGTAGGAGCCGACAAGACCCACCCACAACAAACCAAGCAAGCCAGGGGCCAAACAGCTATACAAAGAGTTGAACAGAAATCAACTCAACACTCACCTCAAAGCTAACTTTTGAAGCAACACCTGAACAAAGCCCCAGACACCCTATAGACAGCCATTAACGCATGGATTGAATAAGAGTAGGGAGCCTAAACATATTGTCGTCGCAAGAGAAGTCTTTAGAGCCTTGAAACACATACATCCAGATTGCTACTCTAAACTTAATCTTCTCACCCACTGCCTCCCAATCCGTAATAACTCCCTGAAATATGAGATCATTTCTGGCCTTCCAAACACTCCATAAAACTGCAAAGCTGAATAGGTCCCACAATGCCTTTTTAGCCTTCTTAAATTTCCAACCTTGCCACCATACGAACAAACTCTTGATGGATGAAAGGACCACCCACTTGATGCCCCACCAGCTGAGAACTCTACACCACACAACCCAAACCAACTTGCAGTGAACAAATAGATGATCTACAGTTTCTGGGACCTCCCCGCAAAATTTGCACAAACAGTCATTGGAATCTGGTAAAATGCCCAAAGAAAATAATAAGTTGGCAGTTTTCACCCTTCCCCACAAAGCCAACCAACCCAAAAATTGCACTTTTGGGGGAGCACAGTTTTTCCAAATAAGACTAAATTCCTTACTAGCATTTCCCAACCCAGCTTCTCTGCATTTATACAACGAATTAACTAAAAAGATTCCAGAAGGATCGGCAACCCATTTAAGAGAATCGTCCCTCTGCCGATGAAGCTCCACATACCTCAACAGGGTAGACAAAGCATTCCACTCCTCCTGCTCCCATGACAAAACATTTCTTCTTAGATCTAAATTAATAACTAAATCTGAACCATGCCCATGTAGTGCTTCAGCCACCATTACCGATTTCTGAGTGCTTAATCTGAAAATCCTCGGAAAAGCCCTCTATAGGGAAACTTCCCCCACCCAAACATCAAACCAGAATCTCACTTTGCTCCCGTCTCCTAACTGAATTTTTGTATTTGACAAGAACACATCCAACAAATTTTCATCTCTCTGGCCAACAAAACTGATATCCCTCCAAACTGCAGACCAAATTCTGTTCGGTTCCAAGGAGGGAGACCAAGACAAAGAATCCAAATTATACTTGCTACATACCACTTTCCTTCACAAAGCTTCCTTTTCAATCCCAAATCTCCACCACCATTTGAGAAGTAAACTCTCATTCATCAATTTTAGATTTTTGACACCTAACCCACCCATCTTCTTGCTCTTAGAAATTTTATTCCATCCCACCAAATTAACCTTCTTCTTTAACTCCCCCCCTCCCCAAAGAAATCTACTCTGAATTTTAACGAATTCCCTTAAAACACATTCTGGAATTTTGAAAAGAGAAAGGTAATAGATTGGCAAATTACCTAACACAGAATTAATGAGGTTGATTCTGCCTCCAAACGAAATGTGCCTCCTTTTCCAAGATGCCAGCTTCCTCTGTAAACTATCAATTACAGCTACCCAAGATGACTTTTTCCTTGGACTTGCCCCGAGAGGTAACCCAAGATATTTCAATGGAAGAGCTTGAGGCTTACAGCCCAAAGCATCTGCAAAGCTCTTCAACTCCTCCCGCGACACACTTTTCTGGAAGTTGATTTTCAAACCAGAGATGGCTTCAAAAAAAGACAACAACTTTTTGACGTTCAGCAATTCTTCTACTGAAGCATTACAAAAAACAATGGTATCATCTGTGAATTGCAAATGCGTCAGATTGGGCCCATTTGCCGCTATAGAAATACCTCTGATAATGCCCCTATCTTTGGCTCTTTTGAAAATCATGTTAAGACCCTCCACGGCTAAGATAAATAGAAAAGGAGAAAGAGGATCTCCTTGTCTTAACCCCTTTTCCATTCTAAATTCACCAGTAGAAGAACCATTTATTAAAACAGAAACAAAAGCAGTCCTTAGACACCTCTTAAGCCAGAGACACCATTTGGAAGGAAACCCGAATTTATCCAGCATATCAAAAAGAAAGTTCCAACTCAGATTGTCATATGCCCTTTGAAAATCAAGCTTCAATAAAACACCCTTCTGTCTCTTCTTCTTCCACAAATCCACCACTTCATTGGCTATAAGGATGCCATCCTGAATATTCCTGCCACCCATGAATGCAGATTGCTCTTCGGAAATAAGAGCCGGAAGGACCTTTTTGAACCTCTCAGCTAACAACTTAATTGGCCAGAATCTTGTAAACACAACCAATGAGGCTAATAGGTCTATAATCCTTCAACTCCAAAGGGCAGTCAATCTTAGGAATGAGGGAAATGAATGACCTATTAAGCCCCTTAGCAATTTTGGTGTTACTATGGAACTCCCTAAAAAACTACACCACATCCCCTTTAATTGATTTCCAGCAAGCCTTAACAAAAGAAAGATTAAAACCATCCGGACCTGGGGCTTTATTACCATCACAAGAAGACACTGCATGCCAAATTTCTTCCTCTGAGAATTCCTTGATTAATGCTTCCCTTTGCTCTAAATATAACACAGATTGGAACATACCACCCAACTTAGGTCTAGTAACCCAATCTTCTTTGAAAGCCTTCTCAAAATAAATTAACACCTCTGCCTTCAGCTGCCCTGGATCCTCAATACAAATCCCATCTTTAGAAATAGAATTAAGCAGATTCCTGTTGTGTCTACCATTTGCAGTCAAATGAAAGAACTTGGTATTCCTATCACCTTTCATGCTCCAATCCAATCTTGACTTCTGAAGCCAAATCCATTCAAATCTTCTACTTAACTTCCAGAACTCCACTCTAAGATATTTTTTCCTCGCAACATCTGCGTCAGACAACCTGCCAGACGCAGCAAGTAGATCGAAAGAATTTATCTGCTCCTCAATCTCCTTGATATTTTCCTGCACATTACCAAAGACCTCTCTGTTCCAGGTTTTAAGAACATCTTTCAGCTCCTTCAATTTGACAGCCACCCTAAACCCAGCCCAACCTTGCACCTCAGATTTCCCCCAAAAATCATCCACAATTAATTTGAACTTGGGGTGAAGGGTCCAGACATTAATAAACCTAAAAGGCTTAGGACCCCAATCCCTGGAATCAATCTTGAGAATAATAGGACAATGATCTGACAGAATTCTATCCAGCCCCCATTGTTTCCAGCTGAACTTAGCTAAACAGGCAGAATGAACCAAGAATCTGTCCAATCTACTCCAAATGAATGCATTATCCGATTTAGCCCATGTATACTTCCTCCCAAGAAGTGGAAGATCTACCAACTCCAACTGATCAATGAACAAATTAAACTCACACATGCCACTATCTCTGTTAGAGCTCCCCTGCCTTTCACTAACCAATCTTATCTCATTGAAATCACCACCCATACACCAAGGCTTAGGAAATATATTTGATAAGACTAAAATTTTATCTCAGACCTTTTTTCTATCGGCACAACCACAAGGACCATAGACATTAACAAAAGTACAAGGGAAGGATTTGTGAATAGAACCTGACAGGATCTGAAAATTTCTTCCAGCACACACATTATCCAAATAGAACACAGACGGGTCCCAAATGCATAACATACCAGCAGACAGACCAACAGCATCAACCTCAGAAAACTCCATATTTCTTGAGCCCCAAAAAGACCGGATAATTCTTTCATCAACCCCAGACTTTTTAGTTTCTTGTAGCATCAGAAAATCAACCTTGTTATCCCTTAACATTCTTTTGAATCTACCTCTTTTCTCCTTCCTCCCAATCCCCCTAGCATTCCAAGATAAGACATTAACCATCAACACTGATAAAACTCCTTCACACCCAAGAAAGAAAAGGATTCAATGATGAACCCCATCCTTCCCCTTGATAGAAACACCATCTCGATTTTCCTCCATCTCAGTCAATTTACTGATAACCTCTCCTTCTGAGCCCACTGCTTCCCCACCCACAATCTTGCCCATCGCCCAAATCGCCTGAGCATCATTAAGAAATAATCTGTTTCTGTTGCGAATCCCTTCAGAGGAAAACGAGAGAGATGCCGCAGCTACCGCCGATCTAAAGACCACCTGTTTGGTTTTTTTTTTTTCTCCTCCCACCGATCTGAGAATTTCCATCAGTTGTTTTAAGCCCTAGAATATCCTCCCACGATTTCTTTTTGCGACCAAGTTTGAGAGAGTTACCCAATTTATGATCTACCCAAGCAGCAAACGAATCAGGGTTAGGGCTGGGCTTAGAAATACTAGAAAAAACAAACTGATTGGATTATTAGGGTACGAGGGTAGATTGGTAAATTGGTAACACAACTCAAAAAATCAAAAAGCGAAAAAACTATTAGAACATCATCAATGGAATAATCAAAACATCTAAATAACTAAAGTTAACAATGTTTGTTCAAAAATTGGCTTACATTGGCATAATCAAAGATAACAATATTTTAGCCAATAACCAAATTTTGACATTTGGATAATCAAAAGTAACAACATTTTCTCAATAACCAAAACTCAATAACCAAATTTTGGGGACCACACCCTATTTATAAGTCTTTTTTGGTAGAATGAATTCAAAAAAGAAACAACATTCTCCTTCCATTTTTCAAATACTTACTTCAAAACTCAATTTTTTTGCTCTCTCTCTAAAAAAATTGAAATTATCAATAATAAAAAAAATAAAAATATGTTCAAGATTGGTCTCATTTTAAAGGTATTGTGAATATCTTTTAAATAGTATTAATATTATAAAAAAAATATATACAAATTTAAAGTTGTGCCCATTTTATGAATAAAAATAGAGTGAATAGTATTTTTTTTATTATGGACACAAAATACCATTGTGACACTCCACATTGTTAACTTTATAAATATTTTGTATGGATAATCAAAATCTGATGTGACAACTTTTGATTATCTAGTTTTAGTTATACTACTGGTGATGCTATTAGTGGAACAAGTTTTAGTTTTAAACTAAAATTAAAGACATAGAAAACCAAAAGAACACCCCATTAGTTTCAAACTAAAACTAAAGATCCAAAAAACCAAAAAACCGCATAGCGAAACACCCCCTAAAATGACAACACGCGGATTAAAACACGGCTTCGTATGAACACACTTCACCAATTTCCCTTCTTGAGCAACTTCCCTAAAAATTTATCTGCAAGTGACTTACAATTGCAAATTCTTTTTCTTCAAAAAGCAAAAGACTTACCAACACGACCCATTACAGACCACAAGATCGAAAAGCAAAATATTAAAAGTTGGAGACCAATTTGTGATGAATGTGAGGGAGTTTCCTCGTAATCGTCCAAACTTATTCTTATCATCAAAATTGTCCAAAAATATTCCAGGACAGTCCCGGAGTCTTTTGGTGGTCATTTTCGATCCTGAACATACTTTCTAAACTTTCCTCACCCGAGTCCCCTGAGTCTGCTTAAACTTGTTATTGCGTCTCAAAATCCTCTCGCAGGTCATTGTCATTTTTACCCCCAGCAAGTCGATGTCTTCATTTGAATTATAAATTTCTTCCAAACGTGAACTTGTAAACCGTCTCCTATAACATCTAAACTCTTTATCAGGTGGTGACTCTTAGTTCTTTTGTTTCCAAAATCAGCCCAGGTCTTAGCTGCAAAACAAGTGTTTTATAAAACAAAAAGTCGCATTTGAAAATAACTTGGATCCCTTGACCTGTTTGTCCCAAGAAATTTAAGAAAACCCACAAAGTCAAAATCCCGGGAGCCAGGAATGGGTGGAGGGGAAAATGAGGATGAGTATCTTTGTTATTTTTTTTTAAATATTTCAATTATAAAAAACAAATAAAGAGCAAAAACTTTTTTCCAAAAAAAATAAATAATTGGACAGACACGTCTACAAAAAAAATTCCCAGCATAACTTTAAAAAACTTGCTAAAAATAATATCCGCATATATTTTAAATACCATAATAAATAAACAAGGGCAAAATGGTAAAAAAACAATCCATAACTCATTTTCATCATTCTTCTCCCAAACACTATTACTTTTGCAAAAGTCATTCTGCACATTCTCCCAAACACTCATCTCATATTCAAAAGTCATTCTGGCCATAATCCAAAAAACCAAAAAGCCAAAAAGTTAAAAATGAAAAGCTGAAAAGTAGGCTCCCAAATACCCTCTTAGTCCAATAGTGTTGTCGTACGTTGGAATTTAGCCCAAAAAAAAAAAGAAAGATACCTACACATACGGAGTATTTCCCAAAAGATTTTATCAAAATGTGATAAAATCAACCCTTATTTTTATCAAATGAGGAAGAGATTTGGTAAAATCTCAATTTTTTTGCATTGAAAAAGCTGAAATTTTATCAAATCTTTTTCTCAATTTATAAAATCAATATTAGTTTTATCAAATTTTGATTTTATCTTTGATAAAATCGTTTGGGAGTAAGGACTCGTCACAATAACACAGACATTCAAACTGGGATAACGTATATAAGTACAGAAAAATTAGCAAGAAAATTGTCACAGACTCACCAATAGACAATGGTACGATTCAGATAACATTAACCAACTAGGGATCTGAGCTCGTAGCACATGCATATATAAACTCATAAGGATCTGGATCTTCTCCCCTCTATGTTTTGGACTGAAAGAGAGTTCACATATGAATCGTCCATCCGCCCATTCATCCAAAAATTGGCTCTGTGCACGAGGATTGAACAATGCCCAATTTCGCTTCAAGCTGCTAAAGATATTCTATATAATCGCCGATAATATTGTTTTTGCCCACGGTTTGTCATTAATGCTGGTAATAGTGCCAAGAACCGGCATTTTTCATCACCACCGGTAAAAGTCATATTTGGCGTAGTGTGTTAAGTGTATTGAATGGTGAAAAAAGAGGGAAAAAGTCTAGATGATATTGGCCAAGTACGAGGAAAAATAAGGGAAGTTAAAAACTTGGACTTGGGTCTTTGTATAATAGTATTACTCCCTCCGTCCGGATTTGTTTGTCAACAAACATACTTTTTCAAGTCTCAAAATATTTGTTTATTTTTAGAAGTCAAAGGATAAGGTATATGGGAAAATGAACAAACTCAAAAGGTAATGGAAAAAAAATTGAAATCCTTAAAACGGACTAACAAATCCGGACGGAGGGAGTAACTAATAATCCTTGTATACTAATCTCGTTGTATAATTATTAATTAGTGGTAATATTGTTAGTTTTTAACCCCACCCTCCCCATATCATCAGCTGATCACTCCGTGTACAGAACCATAAGGCAGATCCAGCTTGAGCTCCCACTTAATGGCGCAGCGAATTAGACGGATTCAACAGAACTTGAAGGTTTTGGCCTTTTCGAAGTAATTTACGATGTTTCTGCCGAAACACTCTGGCAATCGTATTTTGAATGTTATGTAGCAGCAAATCTTCAGATGTTGTTTGTCATAATTTGAAGTTATTATTTTCATTTTTATGCTAGACTAGGTATATTGTGTTAATAGTCTCGTAAAAAAAAAAAACACAGGGAGTAACGAATAATTAGTATGGAACTTTGTTCCTGTACTCCAAAGTACAAACCTCTCTCTCATGGGATCCTTTTCGAAGCCAAAAAAGGAAGACTACCGTTCAAGACGAACTACTGACCCGACATAGATGGAACTAATGAATCCTACCATGCGCTTATTGCAGTAATCTGAATTGTTTCATCTTTTAGAATTCCACGCAAATGATGCTAAACCTTTTGTTGATACTCCTCTACATACATCCGCTGATCTGCCTAAAATAATGACTAGCTGAAGACTAGGACTTGGGTCGTCTTTGTTTGTTACTCCATATACTAATCTCCTCGTTCAGGGGTAATACTGCTAGTTTTTAACCGACCCTCCCCATGCAGGTTTTTGCTCGTTATGAAAGGTTATAACTTTCTTCCCATTCGTTATGCATTAGTATCACGTCTCTTCAGAAGCATAAGGCAAATCCTGTTTGACCTCGTGCACTAAATGGCACAGCTAATTAGACGGGCTAAACAGAGCTTGAAGGTGGCTGCTGAAACAGGAGATATCAATGGCTTGTACGGGTCAATTGAGGTGGACCCTCATGTTTTGGATCGTATAGATGCTATACCTTTTGTTCATACTCCTCTACATACAGCCGCCTCAGCAGGACATACAAATTTCGCTATAGAAATCTTGAGATTGATGCCATCGTTTGGTAGGAAGCTAAACCCAGATGGCCGAAGCTCCTTGCACCTGGCTTTGATAAATGAGAAGTTTAAGACAGCCAAACGACTCATAGAGTTTGAGAAAGAGCTTATACGGGTCCGTGGAAGGGAGGGGACCACTCCTTTGCATGTCCTTGCCAATAATGACATTTACAGTGATCAGAAAATAATGGTTGGCGACATTAATGTCGATGAAGAACAAAGAGTCATCGATGAACAACAAAGGGTGGCTGATATTGAACAACAAAGAGTGGCCGATCGCATTAATATTTTGGCGGAATTCCTATTTGCTTGCCCAAATTCAGTTGAGGACTTGACAATTCGAGATGAGACTGCTTTGCACATTGGTGTGAAATCCAAGAATCAAAAAGCTGTACAAGTCATATTGGGATGTATATGCAGGATTGACTGGAAAAGAGTGCTGGACTACAAAGATAAGGAAGGGAACACTGCTTTGTGTACGGCGGTTTCCACCTCACAGGACGTGGTACGGGTCTCTCCCTCTTGATTGCACTCTTTTAATTATTGTAGGATAGGTTCTTGGTTAGTCAAATAAATTCAATTTGGAGAGGCAAACAATAGCTAACAATCGATTCAGAGGAAACAAGTAGCGGGGTGAAAGATTAGGCCAAACACATAGAAAGATAAGGCAGCGGTATTCAGTCCACTCCTTAGACTAATTGTCCTTATACACAGCTTTAGGAGAGATGTATTCGCGAGCACCAGCAAGAACAATGTTCTTAATTTCCAGAGCTCTGAATCACTTCCTCTCTCTAGGGTTTCCGTGCCTTAGGGATGAATCAATCTCTTGGAATTTGTGAAGGAATATCGTATATTTATAGGGATCTGCAGCCAATCATTGGGTTGCAGACATTCCCATTATAATATGACGACATGTGCTCTCTCCATGTGCTTGGGCCACGTGGGTGACATCACTGCCGTTAGGATAGTCATGGCGGTATTATCCAGTGTTCGTCATTCTATCGCGACGATTCCTAAACTTCTGAACCCTCCGAGCCACTTATATCTCCCCAGTTCCCACGATAATTGGCATGGTCGCGACCAACTTAGGTCGCGCCAACACTCCAAACAAGGCTTACGAGGATTCCCTTGCCCCTGCCTTGAGGCCGGGTTCACTCGCGAGCCACTGTTATAGGCATCAATATCTTCCCGTCGTGGCAATTCCCTTGAGGGTGAGCCGCGATGGGTAAATTCCTTGTAATACGGGGTCTCCTTATAAGAGGTACACTATACTTGGGTAAAACAGTCTTAATCTCCATTTTCCGCGAGATATAACTCTCGCGGTGGGCTTTTCCCAGTTTATTGACTTGTGTCAACGTCTGACATGTCCTTGGTGGACTTTGCTTGCCACGCGGAAGGCTTTAATAGGCTGGTCAATGGTCAACGGAATCAACACACTGACCTCACCTACAATTATATATGCTTATATGCCTTAGTACATATGTTCACGAACGGCTGGTAGTTTGGGCGTAATTTTCTTGAGAAAATACAAAATGTGAACTTGCATGTGGATGGTATTTGAGTTATTGCGTTGTTGACATTGTGATGGTATAATTATAGTCTATCTGTATTTCGCATTTCACATATTTAACCACTTTACTCCGTTGTTCAGGCTTCCAAATCTCTACAAAGAAATTCACCATGTTAATAAGTTAACTCCACCGCTAAGGCTCCCAAATATTTCAAAAGAATTTCATTAGGTTAATAAATTGCTGATTTTTCTGTTAATTTCTCTTATGCAGATTGTGAGTAGTTTAAAAAGTGCAGGAGCTTCGTCTGGGCAGCTTACACAGATTGTGAGTAGTTTACGCAGTTTAGGAGCTTTAGAAAGTTCGTCACCTGACCCTAGTCTTGCTGAATTTTTAAATTCGCCGGAGGAACCTTTGGAAGTACTCTTTAAAATTAAGTTTCGTCTGGATAGAGCAAAGTCAATGGAGCTGCTTAATATTGGACCGGTGGTAGTTATGCTAATTGCAATGGTACTCTTTAAACTTAAGCCTCGTCTTGATAGATTATTAATGGAACGGCGTAATGTGGGATTACTGGCGCGTAATATGGGACTGGTGAGTAATATGGCACTGGTGACAATTGTGCTAGTAGCTTTATCACTCGTGCTGGGGTTCTTCGTTAATAAAATTCAATCGGCGATCAGTGATGATGAGTCTGAAGGCATCAACCTCGTAACAAATGAGAGTTACGATGCAAATGACTGGGTGTTCAAGTTTTCAGAAATACTGGTGTTTGTCATCTTCGTAATATTTGACTTGCACAACGCAATTTCTTTCTTGCTCGCCATATTTATGTTGGCTTGGGTGATATTGCTAGTGCTTATTATGCTTAACCTTCCTGGACCCCTTCATCTGAAAGCCCGTTTCATCTTTCTGGTGATGGGCGTCGAAGTCATAGCACTATGGTATGGTTACTCTTTGGATTTTTATGGTAGCATCCTCTTGTTGTGCGTTGCTGGTTTATTTCAGTAGGTTTGATCCGTTTATAATTGAAGCTCACTATAAGGAATTCACGGAAAATTCCTTATTCTCAAACCTTCAAAGGAAACGCCTTCTCATGCTACAATGTTTGACGAAGAACGCTCTTGGATAATAATTGAGTGATCAGTTCTAACAAGATGTTCCAACATAACATTGGCAAGTACTGTGGGACGTTTAGTGTGATTATTTCGTTATCTGTTTTTACCCTAAGTGTAGTTTAATGTCATTACTGTTGTTTGGGTTTTCCTCTATTTATTCTATGTAATCTGTCTTTGTTTTGATGTTAGTTCAGACTACAAGGATAAACTCTTTTTCTTCTCTCGCTTCTCACTTCCGGATCTGTAGCTAACAAGGAAAATGCGTCGTACTACTAGAGTTTGATTACCAGCAAGTCCAATTGTGAAAAAATATTTCCACCAGGTCAAAGTTTTTTTTTTTTTTCATTCGTTTTTCTTAATCTATTACATTGGGGAGGGGAGAATGAGACTCGACCCCGGAATACAGTGTGGGACATTCAAGAGCTCTACCGCATGAGCTAGCCACCACTTGCTCTTTTTTTTTTTTTCTTTTCTTTCAAAGAGCCTAAACTCAAAGTGTCTAAATCCTGAACCCAAAGTGTGTAACACAAAATACTATATCCTAAACCCAAAGAGCCTAAGCCCAAAATAACTATACTCTACTCCAAAGTGCCGTCTAAACACAAAAGTGTCTAGATTTGTGTTTAGTTTAGGAATAATGTGCGTGGTTGTTTCGGTTTCAAAAAAAAAACACACAAACTAACTTAACCTAGTGGAAATTAAGTTTCAACCCCTGACCTAGTGGGAATTAAAAACTCAAAATGTGACTTGGAAGTAATTTTCCGTATTTCTAATTATCTAATTTACAATTCAAAAATGTTAAGAGTCACATCCAAATTTTCATCTATTCTTACATCCCTCGCACAAGTGATGGTGTGACCCTCCAAATAGTTGTGAATTTAATTTGAATGTGGCGCTAGCATTGTTTTTTCTAGTTTACCCAAAAAAAAAAAAAGCTGAAGGCACAGTGGTAGAAGTTTATCATATCGGCATCCAGGCTGGTCTCACTGGTTGAAGAAAGATTAATCATATGCCAGCCCATGAAATTGATACGGGAAAATGTATGGTACGGTTGGATGCATTTTATGGGTGAATTCATGAGAAACTTTTCTGGTACTGTACCGGACCTCAATTGATTTAAAAGATGCTACTTTTATCTAGTTGGTTTGTTTTGCCATCTAAGAGCAAGCCCAACAATAACTTAGTAAATTAGGCCGTGTACAGTGCATATATCTATTATAACTTGACATTTTTTCTATCAACACTCCCTATTACCCTCCTTATTTTTAATAAAATATAATATATGGGGGAAAAGTAAGAGAGAGAATAAAAAAAGAAAAAAAAAACAAGTAGGCAAAGAGAGGGAAG
>JAXBDA010008023.1:0-15926 GCA_036023075.1 Gaultheria prostrata | reverse complement strand
GAGGTCTCGAGTTCGAAACATGGGAGCGCAAAAGTTCAACACGAGCAGATTGTGTTTTTTTCGAATTGACTTTTGCCGACTCAAAAAACTCATCGGCAAAGGTGTTACACTCTCTGATTTTAAAATTCCATTTACCGACGCACTACCATCGCTGAAACTATACTTTTGCCGACACATCAAAATTCGCATCGGGAAAGAGTTTTCCCGACATATCAACGGCGACGGCATGCCGACGCAAAAAAAAATTTCGGCAAAAAACTTTGCCGACACAAATGTACTTTTCCCGATGTATTTCGTTGTGTCGCCGAATCTGCATTTTCTTGTAGTGATTAGAACTTTCCGGTACCTCCCCATATGAGCCACAAGTTCAAACAAAAATCTGTATATATTGTTACTCCCTCAAATTTCTTCACATTTTTCTAATCATGTGTTTTTACAATCTGTCAACTTTCGTTCACATCGCCTTTTCCATTCTATCTCTTGCAAAATTATTTAATTAGACAACTGAAAGAAATGTTTAAGCCATATGGTCATAGAAAATAAAAAGGTATCTATCATTTCCACCGTAATATATTACTGAAAAAGGATTTCTCAATTTGGCTCGCAGCTAATGTTGATCACACTGCATGTGCCGGTAGGCAAGTCTTCGTCCAAGATTTAATTGGAAAAACACATCAGCTGATGATTTGTTTGACATATATGGTAATTTTATGAAATTTTTAAATCAGTTGACGAAATATATAGATAGCCATACATATTTATCCATTTTTAACACTATGATTTTACTAATCATCGCCCAAACAATTGATCATAATCTTATTATCTACTAGCATCAGCTGATATTATACGTAAACTACGCAATAACCGTTGACTATAAATTTCTAATAAAACACATGCATTCACAAATTTATGTACATTATTTTTGGATTATTCAACGTGTTTGAGTCACTCAACTAATTCTTGTGCACTAAATATCGTTATTTACTAAACGGGAGTATTTCTATACAGTGGCGACTCCAGGAGTTCGGAAGCGTGGGGTCATTTATAAACATCAAATACCTTTACCAACTATAAATCAAAGAAAATATCACAGTAATGGCAACAAAAAATTTTGTTCCAACAAAAATCGAATTTAAAACTCAACCTAATAAAACAAAAGATATTATCAAAAGGCATGAAACAGTTTTATCTGTTTTCAGTTTTCACCACAAAAAAAATTCTATACAAGCTTCTACAATTGCATTTGACCTGGTCTCGAGTTCTGAAATTGTTGTATGACGGTCTCTAGGTCGATACTGTCAAATAATCCCTCCGTTCCAAATTGTTGCTTCTGCTTCACTTTTGAACCATTCAAACAATTATCTATATTTTATAATCTATAATTTTTCTATGATTTTAAATTATGTGTTTGATAAAATTAATTGAGATCTATCAAACAAGATCCATATTAGATATATGGATCATTATAAATGAGACGATATATATGAACAATTTTTTGAGAGGTCCCAATTCCCAAATAGTAACTAGGAGCAACAATTTGGGACGGATGAAGTACTTCTTAAGCATGACAGATCAACCTCTCCATATTAAAAAAACAAAACGAGTTACTAGGATTCAAACAAGCCACACAAAGAGAGGAGGGTGAAAGTTGGGAAATTATTCAGTGGTGTCACCCATAAATTTATGGGGTTCATTTATGAATTTCCTAAGAAAAATTAATATAGTAGTACTATTTTTTTTTTTTGCCGTGGGGTCGGCTGACCCCCTCCCTTACCTATAGCGTCGCCCCTGTTTCTATAAAGCGTTTAACAAATAGCAAAGGCACTTCTCGCTCATAAACCACCGATTGTAAATGCGACTGCAAACATTTATAAATACTACAGTAGTACATATTGAGAAAGACTATAATACACCCTCTAAAATGTTACGAATCGATTATCTCTTATGAATAAAAAGTTACGATTTTTTAGTAAAAATTACGAGAGAATCAAAATGTTATGAATCATAAAAAAAATATTATAAAGTATATTACTGAAAAGTTACGCCATAACCGTTGACTGTAAGCCAATAATAACCGTGGCGTCTCATTACATCCATACATCTCTACAAAACACACACACAGAGAGAGAGAGAGAGAGAGAGAGAGAGAGAGAGAGAGATGGCGGTGGCAGCACCGAAGAATTTGGAATGGTCCCTTGGCGTCCCAAGCGTGAAGGAGCTTGTTGCCGTCGAGCAGATTGAGACTGTGCCCCATCGTTACATAAGGGAGGATGTCGTGGATTACCCTGTTCCCTCCAATAACCCTCCGCCACGTGTACCCTTGATTGATTTGGCGATGCTTGTGGACCCAGAGCATCAGGAGGACGAGCTACACAAGCTTCATGCTGCATGCAGAGACTGGGGAGTGTTTCAGGTAATCAGTTAATTTACTCAACGCCCAATGCAAATTACAGTACTTTTTCAGTTTCCTCAAAATTCTTACATAGACCGATGATGCAGGTGGCTAACGAGATGAACAAATAAACGATTCGGATCAAATTACGGAATCCGAGATGGCCCCCAAATGGATTGCACAACACGCGAGCACTAGTTTCACAGCACAGACCCCTGACCTGTGGGTGGGGTTTTGATTTATCACCCCTAATTGAGATAAATTCAATAACACAATTTTGGACTTAAATCAATATAACTAGCCAAGCCAAGCCAAGCCAAGCATAAGATCTTACATTTTTTTTTTTTAAAATTTAGAAGTCTTGTTATTTCTAATATTGCAGTTAATAAACCACGGAGTTCCCAATGACTCGCTAACAGATATGAAGAAAAGGACTCAAGAGTTTTTTGATCTTCCCTTGCAAGAAAAGAAGCGTTACGCCAAAAAGCCTGGAAATTTTGAAGGATATGGTCAACATTTTGTGCTTTCAGAAGAGCAAAAATTAGAGTGGTGTGACATGTTCTTCCTCAGGACTCTTCCAACTCAAGTTAGAAACTTGGAATTCTGGCCAGGACAGCCTCCCCATTACCGGTAACGAGATAAATCACCCTAAAAAACTACTACTATTTATTAGCCAAGAATGCTGCATACTCAGAAAAGATATCGAGAATTTGAAGTTTGTGATCGACAAGATTCATTAATTGTAAAGGTGTCCCGGATCACACCAATTTTCAATCAATACCATACACCTTACCAGTGGCGGACGCAGGATTACGAATTTCACCGAGTTTGAGGGGACCACTCTTCAGTTATTTTACAAAAATATCCAAAAGTGTATTATAAATAGGAAAAAAATTAGGAGGAGTGCATGGGTCAAACACACCCCCGGTTCACCCCTGCACCTTACGTTCTGAGTATTTTTCTAGATAAAAGTTCTTGGTATGCTTGCAAATTAATTAAGGATTGTTGTTGTAACTTCTGAGCCATGACCCAATGTGCCAACCTAGCAATTGATACCTAGATTACCTTACATCTTTATTTGATGTGTCAAATGTTAATAGGCCTTCTGGAAGACAAGTTGCGGACAACACCAACCTTTTAAAATTTAAACACTACTTTTGTATAAAAATCAATGGAGGAAAATGATTCATGTAGCCGACCCCAATTGATTTGGGACATAAGACTCAGTTTGGTTTGGTTCTGTACAAAAATGATAACTGCAAAACTATGAGCGCTTTCGAGTTTCTCATTGTTATAAATGCTGGGAAATAGATGTGGCTGGCTTAAAGTACATCTGGTTGTACCCCTTGCCGGTCAAGGAGGAGGTCTGTGGTTTGAGTCTATGGAGAGACATCGAACCCCCTTTGGTTGGTTAACCTACTATCTAACTTCCCAATTAACCCTGCTAATGTATATCGTATGACAAAAAAAAAAAAGCCGGAAATACGATTAACCAAAGCTAGGACCAATGACATATTGACAGTGTGCTCGTGAAGTGACCGGTAACAATCTTTTTGTATCAGGGAAATAATAGAAACCTATTCTGAAGTTATGAGGAAGGTTGCAGTTTGTATGGTTGGGTACATAGCCATTGGGCTAGGACTCGATGCCGAAGAATTCTCCAAGGCTTATGAGGATGGGAAATATGATCTCAGGTTGAATTGCTACCCACCTTGTCCTGAACCTGAAAGAGTATTAGGTGTTGCTTCACATACTGACATAACTGGGATCACTCTGTTACTCGATTGCGGTGAGATGCCAGGCCTCCAAGTTTTCAAAGATGGGCAATGGGTCTCTGTCAAGCCTGTATCCGATGCCATTGTTGTCAACATTGGCAACATTTTAGAGGTACGTACAATCGATCTTTGTTGTCCATCATACCATATAATTTTACACTATTTCCTTTATGCTAGTCGAGATTTCTACACTTGTTCAGTTTTTTATGCAACTTAGCTATCAACGTTTTACTTCGTGTATATACCATTCCATTTTTCTTTTCAAATTCCTTGTCTCTTTGAAAGTGTTTGTAATTAAGATGTTTCATTTCCATGCTAAACGAAAGATGACACAAAAACAAAATGTTGATCCTTGATCCTAAACATTGAAATTCATGTGACAAGATAATGATTTCAGAATTGGTTCCTGATAGGCACAGATGGGCCACCTCACTAGAGCCTGGTCTATCCGACTCAGGTCTGCTAAGATTGTCTGCTCTGCTTAGCCAAAGTTGCCAGAATATGAGAATAACAGACAGTGAGAATCAAGGGGGGGGGGGGGGGGGGGGGGGGTTCCCCTTACATTCAAACTCCATTAGTCTATCTTCTTTTCTCCGGATAAGCTGATAACAGATCGCTCCACCTCCTCTGGGAGATTAAAATGAGGCAATCGTTGAACTTCCTTTGGAAATTCAAATGACGTGATTTGAATTAAGGCCGTTTAGGATATTCCGAGAGCCCCTCACCGTTTATCGCTATCTCCATCTCCAACATGCCTATAAATACATCCTTTTTACTTGAATAAAAGGTAACAGAGTTTTCACTCAGGTTAAATAACCTACATCTCCAATGTCAACATACTGACTCAGACATCGAAGGGATGTTCACACTGGTGTCAAGTTACTCTTTGCAGGTCGTCGGTTGAGCACGCCTGAAAGCAACTCATCAGTTCCTAACCAGATTTTAACTAATCATTGAACAACTACATGTGTCGAAGTTTAAGCATTAACATTGCAGAGAATGAGTTTCTTTACTAGTTCACTAATTACTGATGTATGAACAATGTAGATAATAAGCAATGGGATCTACAAAGCACCGTACCACAGGGCAATAGTGGACAGATGGAAGGAGAGGTTGTCAATAGTCACCTTCTGCCACCCAAGTTCTGATATCGCTTTAGGACCGGCGAAAGAACTCATCAACAAGACAGGAAATCTCCCTTTATACATGACTCTTACCCATGAAGAATACAAACAGAGGTTTTACAATTGGAAGCTTGATCGCGTGCCATTCATCGACACCTTGAAAATCTAATGCCTAAAATAGAATTCTAGTTATACATTAGTCAGTATGTGCTTCGGATTTGATTTTGATTTCTTTGTTCCATTTTGTCATCGATTCGTGTACTAAAGATTGTTACACAAGGTATGATATGTTGTACATAACTTCCTCCTATTCTCTCTTTTTGGTAAGCATCCTTAGAAAAACTTAACCAGGCAATTGCGACAAACCACACCACTTTCTATTCAAATCAGCGTCTTTCAACATCCTCAAAGCACTAAGCTTAATCCGAATTTCTTCCACAGCCCTATTCAACTTAGTTGAGAGAACTGCAGCTTTTTGGAATCCATGATTAGCTGAAGTGTGTGAAAGCTATCCTAAACATCTTATTAAAAAAAAAAAATCATGATTAACGTCGATTTAAGAAAAAAAGAATGTGTGAATGTAGCATCCATGGTCTGGGTAGCGATTGAGTCTCTTGTTTTGTTGGAAGTTAAATCAGGGATTCAAGTGTGTGAAATGGACACTCTTTCAAATAAGGGGAGCATTAATACAAACTTACACACCGGAGCGTTCTATTAACATGATTAGCTTTGGGGCTTAAATAAGATGGGTAGATAAGAGGATGATATTTCCTCTGTTTCATTTTGATAGTTCCATTCGAGGATTCCACCTTTTTAGGGGAGCATAATAATTACTCCAAAAAAATATTTCACTTTTCAATTATGCCCTTAACTTATTTGCCAATTAAAAATTCAATGCAATCGCAATAGAGTTGACATTTCAAATTTGATGGATGTACATGGTATTACCTCCATTTAGACACAAGGGCAAGTATGAAAATTCACCAAGATTCTATGCTTGGTTAAGGAAAATATGTATTTTGAGATGTCCCAAAATGGAACATGGACTATGAAAATGGGACGGATGGAGAATGTTAGAAGGGAGGATTAATTAAGAATGGGGGGATTATTTTGTACATGGTTTGGTTGGTAGTATGTATACTGGAGATAAAATTAGGTAAATGATGAAAAAAGATAACAAGTTACTTGCTTGCCCTTCAAAATTCATTGCCATACCCAAGTTTGAAAGTGGGAAGGGATAATTGCGTACTTGGGGAAGGTGGACTAATTATGAACATGATTGAGGGTGGTTATAAATAATCCTGTTCCATGTTCCAGGGGAATTAAATAGTCCCAAGAATTACTAAAATAGTCCAAAAGTATATGCCTACCAAACACTAAATTATATATAGTCTAAGAGTAATTAGTTTGAGCAAATAGTCCATCCAACAAAATAATCGGACAGTAAACAGGCTCTAAACAAATCAACTGATTTGGGTTTAGCGAGGGTGATGATTTCAATGCCCGAAAGAACACTAACCCATAATAGTCAACTCATATTGACAATAAATTAATGGGTAAAATATACACTTGTCCCTTGAACTATTTGATTTTCTCTTATTTCGTCCTTAAACTATCAATCAAACACACACCACTCTGCAACTATTAAACTGTTACATACATACTCGATCCAATGTCCATGTTACGGACGGAAAGTGGGACTATTAAACTGTTACATACTCAATCCAATTCACGACTTCTGTCCATGTTACAGACGGAAAGTGAGAGGTTAAAATTGGACCGGATTCAAAAAACACATGAAGGTTCAACCTCTCACTTTTCGGTCCATAATATGGACGGAAGTGATCGATTTGATCGAGTATTTAACGGTTTGATAGTTGAAGAGGATATGTGTTCGATTGATAGTTTGAGGACGAAATAAGAGAAAATCAAATAGTTCAACGGGCAAGTGTATATTTTACCCATAAACTAATAGTTGAGGGTCAAAGTTTTAGTAAAAGCCATAAGGGCAAAGTAAATATTGGGTACAGTACTACTTAGGGTGGTGCACATACATTGGGCTGGGCCGGATTCGAGCTGGACTTATACTAGATAATAATGAGATTTGTGCATTCCCAAGTCCGGCCCATTAAATCTGACTTCACTTAATATGCCCAAATCCAATTCAAAGAAAATTTTAATTTTCCAAGCCTGTTCAAAAAGCTCTGTGATCTTTCCCAAACTGTTAAAAGACGAAAAGATATTTAAGTGCAGACAAAGATAATCGTTGAATAAGTGGCGAGGAGATCTTACTGAATAAAATGAAATGAGGAGGTGTGCCTCTTCATCAAGATCATCTAACTAGTAGTAAGCAGTTAGGTTCCAGCGTTAATATACTAACATATATTCCCTCTGTCCCTTTAATAGTGTGTACATTTTCATTTTGAGCTGTCCCTTAATAAGTGTGTGTTTTGAAAAGTTAGTGAGTACATTTCAATTTTTGTCTTTATTCAATTTTTTTTCATTTGTTAGTTTTACATCAATTTTTTCTTGATTATTGGTTTGCCACGACGAGAGGAATCTAAAAAATAAAAAATAATTATCAATTTTTTTAAAAAGTTTACTAATGACAAAGATAATCCAATTTTGTTATGAATTATTGGATTACTTTTGTCTTCATTCACAATTTAGTTTGGTTAATAGGAGTAATTTTTGACTCTTCGTGGAATGGAGTCATTTTTTTTTCTTGAACGGGAAAATGATACTACTACAACGCAAAACTGCATCGTCAATTTCATACAGGGGTGCTCTCGTAAGAATGTTGGTTAATTTGCCAATTTGTCTCTGTAATTGGATACAAGATACGCTAGCTGAAGACAGATCATGAATTTCACCGAAAGCAGTGGAATGTCAAAATTCCTATTTGCCAGCAATGGGGTTTTGCTGATCATATTCCTCTAAGCATGGTATGTATGTTCAACTAAAAACACCATATATCAGTTCAATTTTTGACTCATTTATTCGATTCACATAATTATCCATTTTGCTCGCACCTGTTTTCCATTTCATCATTTTATTTGAACAATCAGTTGAATTTCAACCCTACAAAGTTTATTCTTTTTGATGTCATACTGGATGGAGCTTGGACAATACCCAAATAAAATTATGCCTCTTAAACTAATCTAGTGATCCTCTTGCCTCTGTTTCAATTTGAGGTATTTTTGTAGTTGGTTCCAACTTCACCCAATTGTTCCTGAAAGATTTTGAGGCTTTTGCAGTCTTTAGATGGTGACAAGGGGTAATGTTACAATGAACAAAGGTCCATCCTTGGATTTGCAAATACAAGTTAAATGATTTCCAAAAGTCTTGGTACCAAAAATTTGATATATTGTTTTGTGGTAGAGAATGTTTGTCGCTCCATTCAGATTTTGGTAATTTATAGAAGCCTTCACCCAAAGAACAAGGACACGGACACAGACACGTGACCCGACAATTCTAATTGAAAAAAACACATACCCCTTCGCGCTTCGCCCGCCCTATCTATCTGTTCATCACGATTAGTACGGACGTTGGATCTGCACGCACCCAAACTATTGGAAACCAACATTGACTTAGCACGAAAATGGAAATGAATACTGCTTCTAAATTCTTGAGAGATGATCTATCAAGAGACAGATCATGATCACAAGGCACAAGTGACAAGTTCGATATAACTTTCAATTCTTGAAATATATATTATTTACATTACAAAGTGATACCACGCCCCAGTTTCTTGTTTGAGACACACCTGTCCCCTGGATTTTTCAGAATTTTACCCAGTGTGTCAAACATAAATACAACAACCACTCAGATAAGTTGTGCTTTATAGCCTACTCCTATCGTACTGCAACTGAAGAGATATAGGGCACCACATTCTCATTCTGTTCCTCAATCTGCATATCCCGCAATCTAGGTACCGTAGCTAGTTATGCTTATTACATAATGTTGGATTTAACAAATTGAACTGAAGGGACAAGGAGAAGGGGGCACTGAAACTTCGACAACTCCTTCAAGCATTTGAAGAACAGTTTTCATGGAGGGCCGTAAAGAAGGATCCTCTTGAATGCACCAAATCGCCACCATCGCTAGCCTCTCCACCCACTTCATGTCATTTCTTGCCTCTTCATCATTCGCCACCAGCTTCTCCAACCTTTTACACTTATAGTAATCGTACACCACGTCATTCAGTATTATGTCCTCTTCATTCCTCCCTTTCCAATTCAACATTCTTCCTACAACAGATGATCTCTAGTAACATGACCCCATAGCTATATACGTCCACTTTTGCTGTAATAGGCTTGCTTCTGAACCATTCCGGTGCAACGTATCCTTTGGTCCCTCTAATGACCGTTTGAGTCCGAGTTTCATCTCCCATCAGAAGCTTTGCTAATCCAAAGTCTGAAATCCTTGTTGTGTACGAATCATCAAGAAGAATGTTTTGAGGCTTAATGTCACAGTGGATGATTTGCGTGCTGCACTCCTCGTGTAAATACATGAGTCCCCTTGCAATCCCAACTGCCATTTGGATCCGTTTGTTCCAGTCAGGCTTTGAAATTCCGAAAATAAAGCTTGCCAACGTGCCATTACTCATGTACTCGTAAACCAATAGCCTGTGTGGCCCTTCATCACAGAATCCAAGCAGTCGGACTAGATTTTTGTGATGGGTCTTGGCTATAGCAATGGCCTCCGTTTTGAATTCCTTTTCCCCTTCTTGCACTAACTTGTCTAGCTTCTTGACTGCTACTTCTTTACTTGAACTTGATGAAGAAATGGCCCCTTTGTATACAGTGCCAAAAGCACCTCTTCCCAGTTCTTCACGAAAATCATCCGTGGCATCTCTGAGGTCTTTATATGTGAAGGACTGAATATTTGTTTCCAATATACTTGATCCTTGAGTTGGTTTCTGTTTTTTCTGGTATGAACAGAATATTACTACAGAAATTGCAGCCACGAAGATCAAGTTTACCAACACCGAACCACCTAAGAGAATCGATATTACCAATATCGGATTTGTTTGATCTTTCTTCCCTTGATCTAAATTTGGAGAATGAGGGTATTCGGAAGAACCATCAGACTTTGGTACTTTGACGAGAGCCTTTCCATAGGTGTTCCGCTCCAGCCTTCCATTTGACAATGGCAATTTCTTCTTCCAACAAGTTCCTTCTTTGATTATAGCCACAACACAATTGCAATCACTGAAGCAAGATCTGCTGCATTCATCTTCACTTGATAATGGAAACCTCTCGTAGTTTGAAGAAGAAGGCCAAAAAGTATTAGATACCACATGAATCTCAAACAATTCCTCTGGATTTGAACCAGCTGGATCGCATTTTCTGACCTTGTCTTGTTTGCAGCCACTGAACTTGTTGTTAGGGTCCTCAGGGGAGAATCCAGGGTGGCATTCACAACTTGGTCTTCCAAATGAGCCAAGTGTACAAAAGCTATTGTACCCGCAAGCGCCTCCTCCTAAATCTCCTGTCATATCAAAACAGATGTCTTTGGGCTCATACCAAACGCTGGACCACGATTGATCCCAAGTCCCATTCCCTGGAGCCTTGGGGTGGGCATATTGGGTGAAGATCCCATCAAAATCAAGTGTTGCCCGGTGGTAGAAATCTCTGGTTGAGGCTATATTTCCCAGTGTGAGGTTCACCAAATTCCCATTCCTTCTAATGACATAAAGATAGCCCGACTCGTTAAAGACTACCTTGTACCCGGAATTCATGCCATTTAGACCATCTGAAGTGTTGCTGTGATAGTAATTACCGTATGCAAAATCTGTTGGGAGGGCAATGGTGTTGAGCACAAGATCACCCTCGGCTAGGAACCGAAGCTGGAACCTTCCTTTTGAGTAGTTGTTATCTGTTTGTCGCGAGTTTAGCTTTGCACCTATTGGAGGATTTATCAGAAAATAATATAACAATCATAAATTCAAGTAATAACATAATCAATCCAGTCATACACATCAGGGAAATAAGTTAAGAGTTGCGAAAGTAGCATGTGCAGGGACGAAGCCAGTATCATATGGTTTTTGCTTTCCGGTATAAAACATTGTGTGAAAAGGGTACTTTATTTGCTCTTTTGGTCACATGCACTCACATTTTGTCATGTAAACAAGAAATGAGGAAAAATTTCAAGGATTAAAGCAATTTCTTGAATTTTAAAGAGACCAGAATCAAAATTATTAAAGTTCTTAGATTCTACTTCACTAGTTATACTACAAATAGTTGAATTTAAACGAGTATAGCTAAAAATATATATAATTTTTTTGGGCGCAGCTTATGAATCGTTGAGATGCGTTGTCCTTACCTGCTTCCAATACTTGACCTGGCAAGATGGTGTCGGAGGGTTGTTTGAAGCTCTCCCACAGATAAAGAGACTCTCCATTCGCAAGAATGAAGTTGCCCGTGTCGAGCATAGAAGCATAAGCGACTCCATTTCGGACAGATTCGGCTTTCCAGATGACTTGGCCTTGTGGATTGTTTAATGTGAACTGGCCATCATTGGTGAGCTCAAGTTTGGATCCTGTTGGTGCAGGATTATCTCCATTTGCATACCAAACTATGGTTTTGTCGGGTATTTTGTCGAACCAAATGGCAAGCAAGAAGAGATTTTGATTGTCAAGTAGGCGAAATCCGAAGGCAAAGTCACCTGATGGTGATTTCCAGGTAGGCGAGTTATCAGAAGCGAGGAGGGATGATCCTAACTCAATCCTATTATCAGTTTGGGCATTGCTTAGATTGGTGAAATGGAAATAAGAAAGAGGCAGAGATTCTGAAGATTGCGAATGGCCATTGGTATTGTTTGGGGGTACTGCAAAAGAATTAGAAGCAACAGTTTAAGAATGTAAGGTTGATTTTGTTTTAGGAGTTGGTTAATTTGGTCAAAAGTAGTATTTGTTTGGGCGTGAAAATTGCAAATGAAGACAAGGGGGGAAGAGCCCAATTCTGTAGTACCCCTGTTGTGTCCATTCATTGTCAAGGAAACTTAGAATCATGGCTCTCTAGTTTCAAAATTTCATTTTTACTTGTGTTCTATCTCTCTCTCATATTATCTCGACTTTTGGTTCATCCACTTCCTTGTCTATTTCTCTCTACTCATTTTTTTTTTTTTGACAACATAGGAGGTATCCGCACACCCAAACGGGATGAGACTAATCCACCTAGGGCCGGCCGTAGAGAACCAACACCCACGGAAAGCAGTTGGAAGCAGCTAGGAGTGGGACTAGTGGACGAATTTTTTAATGCTCTGACTGCTCCAAGTAGAAACGTAAAGAAAACCAAACGGGGTAGTGTACAACTGCTAAAGTTTCCTTATTAAGGTTCCGTATTCGAAGAAGATGGTATGTTTTGACTACTGATTGGAATGTTTCCTTATTAAGTAGAATGCAATGTTTTGACTGCTGATTGCTTGCTGAATCACCTCATCATATTTTGACTGTTGATTGATGAAGGAATGGGATAAAATGTTGGAAAAAGTCACAATTGATTTGGACTTTACATTGGCAGCATTTGAATCCCGACTCTCCTTGGGCTTTCCAAGAAAAAACATGGTGAAGTTGGCAACCAAATGCATTTGACTGGGTTTGTATCAGCAGTCAGGACGTGTGAACCTAGCTCACCTGCCCGGGGATGTTAAGAAATATTGTCTCACATTGCTTAGGAGAGGAATGGGTGATCACTTAATATATGCTGGGACCTCTCCACTCATTGCCAATTGGTTTTGAGTTGGATGTTTCCACAGGTTCGAGTGCCAGAAACCCCCCATCGCCGTAGGTAGACATACTAGAAAAGCTCGTTTTTGTTCTATAGAACTTATAGTAGTCTCAGAGTAGCTAGCAATGCAGACAAGCAGTACTTTGATATGTTGATCTACAACAATAAGAGCAAGAAAAAGAAGCGATGGTTTGGACTGAGTTTGTCTCCACTCACTTAAAAATCAAGGTAGATCAAGTCGGCTGGCTCCACCGCCGTTACTACTAGTCTATTAGGTAGGGAGCAGCGGAACAGTACCGCACGTTGCGTGGTTGGTTTGTTAGTCTCTTTTCTACTGGGAGAGGTCCTGAGTTTTAGTCCTTATGGAGGAGGTGCTTGACTCTAATTGTTACCACTAACCAATACTCCCTCCGTCCCATTTTAAGTGTGTTGTCTCGTAATTCCAACTTATTTTCTCTCATATCAACTTTTACAATTACTTTTCACTACTTACCATTATCAATATAATAATACCCACTAACTTTTCAAAAAGGAATCTACTTTTAAGGACAAAATAGGAAATGTACCCACTAACTTTTCAAAACACACACTTATTTAGGGACAACCCAAAATGAAAATGTCTACACTATATAAAAGGGACGGAGGGAGTAACATCTTATCGTCTGAAAAAGAAAAAAGAAAAAAGAAAAAAAGAAAAATGAAAAGTGGGGAACAACCGGATGAGTTGAAGTTGAAGCTTACGCCCTTTTGAATTTTCAAAATGAGGAAAGCCTAGCTTTGTACTCAATCAACTGATATTTTGTGAAAAGAGATGGAGATAGCTGTTTTTTTGGGCAATATGAATCTAGAGCCGTGACAATAGGTGCCATCCAAGTTTTTCAGATAAAACTCCATAGTGAGTAAGTGGAGCGGTAGTCCGGTGGCAGGCATCGTGTATTCCAATGCATTTGACTAGTATTCAAACCTCTCACTAACTGACAATACTTACTTTCAAAAAAAGAAAAAAATCGATATTGAAAGTTCAAAAAAAAAAAAAAAGAAAAAGAAAAAGAAAAAGCTACACATCAAACAAAAATCTAGTCCCGAACAAGTTATGGATGCATAATTGGTCGAGTATGTTATTGTCTGGATAAAAAATCCTACAGTGTGCATTGAATCAAACACAATATCTCCAGAACTGTTCCACGTGTATGGGCTCCACATCTACCGTGAGGAACCTACATGCATCAGACGGTTTTAAATTTCCCTGCTGGTAAGAATTTGGTACTTTGATGGCGCAAATTGCAAGTTAACCGATTCCAAAAATGGGTTGCACAAAGGGTATGACTGCATTCTCTTTCCAATGATCGTCAAACCTTACTATGGTTGATCCAATGCAGCTTGCACGAGCAACATTCCATGTTTTGAATTGGATAATTCCATTATAATTGTGGTGGGTTTTGGTAACATCCAGGAAACAAACTAACTTCCAAAAAAAAAAAAAATCATCCTGGAAACAAGGTGGAGAATGGATGGGTTTACACATATACATGTGTGTACGTAGGTACCATTGGCTAAACGAGGTTTTCAAGTCGATCGGGATTACAATCAAAAGTATTAATTATGTAATTAGCATAAAACATAACACATTTTTATAGGTTAATCATTGATCAAAATATTAATTATCCAAAAAATACACTTGTTCTAATGTTGGGTTTTCATTATACCCAAGAAATATACATTTTGACATAGTAATCATCTTTCATGCTTAATATACCCGAAACAAATACCCATAATTAATAAGTGAAAAAAAAAGTAAAAATGATTCCCGTACCCACTCTCAGTTAAAGCTTTTTGACGCCAGGATCCCCTCCTCTTTCCTTTCCCCTTACTCTCTCTGGCTGTTTCAGACCTACGTATATTATTTTCCGACCTAAGCGGGGGACTATGGGTGGCCAGTGCCACCTCCCCACTTAATAGTTCTGCCCTTGCCCCCCACCCACCCATATGAGCGAAAACAGGAGCATGAAAGCTGCTTTTGAAAATGGGAAATGATTTTCACATCCCCATTTTGATATATGCACCCCTTTTGTTGAAAAAAAGGGGTGCATTTATCAAAAAGGGGGTGTGGAAATCACTTGCCTATAAAATATCCTAAACAACTAAAATTCGAGAGGCCGGAAACGTAGAGCTAGGATTGAAAGCAGGAGCGATCGAAAAATACAACGAAAAGATTATGTGAACTAGCTTGAAACCAACAGACCAAAGCCTAGTCCAAGAAAAGCCCACAAACTCATTAGATTCTACTATAAATGAAGCCCCAAATTCTGATCAGATGGACCGTTAATTTAGCCCAAAGCACATTGTCATCATTTTCATGAATTTTAGGTCCAATTGTCCAATATTTTCGGTCTGCAGCTTCTATATACTCTAAACCTCAAAGGTTTGCAGAAGCCTTGAAACTTAGAGGTTTGCTTCCATTTAAGGTTTTAAGTTCGATTCTCCTTGTCAGCAAATTCTCAGGACACTGGAGGTTATGTCCGGTCGTTAACTCCAGGGCTTCGAAATTAGTCGAGGTGCGCGCAAGCTAACCCGGACATTTAGTTATCAAAAAAATAAATAAAATAAAACTCTATATATATGCTACTACCCAAAACAACATGTTTATTTTGATAGGAGGAATATATTATTTTTTGCAATACTGCGTAAGTGTGACTCTACTATGGGGAAGACATACTTTGACAACCCTGTATTGCGGCATCAAAGCTATTAATCTTTGCAATTGATATGTTCATTGGGTTATTTACCTAGACACCCCCTAAACTATTTCGGTTTGACCGAGACACCCCCTAAACTAATTTTCCTGCGACGACACCCCCTAGACTTCCAAAAAATTTACCCCAAGACCCCTTCCTTAGCCTTC
>JAXBDA010008022.1:0-15930 GCA_036023075.1 Gaultheria prostrata | reverse complement strand
CCCCCGCCCCCCCACGCCCCCCCCGCCCCCCAGACCGCGCGGCCGGCCCGCGGGGGGGGGGGGAGTCGGCGGCGACTGGTGTGAGAGGAGAATCGCATGTGGCATAGAGAGAGGGGTGAAAACGTGAAATGTTGGGGTTTGGTTGAGTTGGCGTCTGCGTTTTGTTAAAGTCAGGACCTCACCTTACCCGATTGAATTTTGTTGATCCGAACTGTCCAATGTGTTTCTAAGGGTACCCGCGAGGAATTATAAAAAAAAAAAGACCGGAAAGGGCTTCATCCGAGCAGTTTTTCATAAAATATATATCCTACGGTTTGTATGAAAAACTGCTCGCATGAAGCCCTTCTTGGTCATTTTTGTTTACAATTCCTCGCGAGGGCCGTTAAAAACATGTTTTAAACATATTGAACGGCTCGGATCATCAAAATTCAATCGAGAAATGTGAGCATGCCCTGACCTTAAACAAAGTCCTATATATATATAGATCAAATCCGGTCCGGTTCGAACCTGCTTAAAAATATCCCGAACCGGACCGGTTTTACAATTTTCGGAAATCGCTGAACCGGAACCGAACCAGACACCAAAAAATGTGAAAAATAAACCAGTTTGGCCCGGTTCTCTATTTTTTTTTCACCCCTACCTAGTACATATGATTCTGTTCTTTTTACTTGCTGCACTTCTACTGGTTTAGTTCTCCACTATTGGATGTAGTTAAGATTTGATCGTTACAAGTGATTCTGCTACTATTATCGTCGTGAAAGTCCATCTGTTCAAAAATTTGAAATGAAAAAGTCGGGTGCTCTTCGTTAGTTTCTTAGTATTAAAGTTGCTTCTTCTCCTAAGGGATATGTTTCTTACAATTAAGTTGTTGATATTCCTATTCAGTTGCATGTTAAATTCTATGCTTCAGATGGTGGTCTTCTTGATAATCCTGTGGGGTATCGTGAGCTTGTTGGTCTTCTTAATTATCTTAACTCTGCCTGGTCCTGATATTTCTTATTTGGTCCACATTGTTAGTCAGTTTGTTTCAGCTCCTCGCTCATCGGCTGCCTTGTTATGCATATTACGTTATGTTAGTAATACTATATACCAGTGTTCATTGCTCTTTTCCACTTCGAGCTTGACCCTTCTGGCCTATGTTGATTGGGTGATACCTCTGATAGGAAGTCCACCTCTGGTAATTGTGTTTTCTGCGTGATTCTCTCATGTCTACAGTTTTTGGTTTAAAGTCATTTATCTTCTATGTTAAGGGTAGTCTAGCTTTTAGCTTTATTGGGGTTTGTGAAGGTTGTTAGGGTTAGCATATAGCTTTAGCTCTCTCTTGTAAGATTACCTTCAGCAGTACAACTACTCTTTGCCTTTCTCTCTCTATACTGTATCATTAGGAAGCCGAAAATAGGCCACATTTTTGGGAAAAGAGTTGGGTTTTCAAGACAATAACGAACTGAACATTTGGAAGCGCTTTGTGCTCTCTCTCTCTCTCTACACACACACACTGACTGGCAAACACGTTTATCTTTCCGCTCTTCTATTGTTTTCTTATCTATCTCCATTTATTTTTTTCTCTCCCCCTTCTTATCTCCTCTACATGGTCATTTTATTTTATGTTATATTCCCCCCCCCCCCTCTCTTCTCTCTCGGCTCCTCCATCTCTATGAACCAAATTCACAATTTTTTCTTCCATCACGGCTTTGATGAAATCCTCGTGAAATCAGTGATAGATCACAAACATTAGGACTTGTATCCAATGACTGGCTTACACTTATTCTTTGAATTTCACCTTGCAATAAATTAACAAGAAGGTATGTTCTTTTCCTGTTGTCCGACTCTTCGATCCTCTGCTTGTATTACAATTACTTGTTCTGGTTTTCTCCTTTTTATGTTGTAGTTAATATATGAAGACACCAGTTTTGGTCTGAAACTAAACTATAAAAGATAATTATTCCTGCTCAAATTCTGCATGAGTCACTGGAACTTTTCAACTTATGCATGTAATTGTCTCAAATGAGTAGGTTGTGAAAAAAGTACCTGTTCTCGCCGGAGTCTGTGCAACGGATCCATTTCGCCGAATGGATTACTTTTTGAAGCAAGTGGAGTCAATAGGATTTCATGGAGTGCAGAACTTTCCAACTGTTGGGCTCTATGATGGTAATTTTAGACAAAATCTGGAAGAGACGGGAATGGGATACGGGTTGGTACTATTCTTACTCTTTGTTAAACTCTGCATGCTTCCTCTAAGCCAAGAAGAATGGGAGTCTCTAACTGTTCATTACTGTTTCAATGTTCAGCTTGGAGGTTGCTATGATAGCAGAAGCACATAAAATGGGCCTATTAACAACCCCTTATGCTTTCAACCCAGATGAAGCTGTTGAAATGGCAAAAGCAGGTGCTGATATCATAGTAGCCCACATGGGCCTGACAACTTCTGGGTCAATTGGTGCAAAGACTGCTCTCTCCACGGAGGAAAGTGTAGTTCTTGTGCAGGCTATTGCTGATGCTGCACACAGGATCAATCCTGATGTTATTGTGCTCTGCCATGGAGGTACCATCTACCTTCGTTTTACAGTGGATTTTGGTTATCCCAAGTATCAGTCATGAATGTTATTGTCTCTGCATGGAGGTTCAATCTGGTTACTTAGCAAGTTTTGGTGGTCCATTCCTAAGATTGAGATGTTGTGGCATGAAATGATTAAACTTAAAATGTATTTTTAATTTATTAGAGCATCTCCAACCCAATTCTTCATTTTGATGAGTCTTCGATGACAAGTTTTATTAAAAAAGTGTGGTTGAAGGATTTTAATATTTCGTTCGAAGTCGAACCACAAATCTTCTTTTTTATCTCCAATTTTCGACAACACTTTTATCTCTCTTCATATCTCAACCACTTCCTCATGTATCCTCCAAATTTACTCATTTCATTTCAAGATTTCATTATTATAATTAATTTTCCTCCAAAATTCCGATTACTTCATTTTATAGTTTCAATAAACGTACTAAATGTTTGTCTTATTTTGAGGATGATGTCCACATCCTTTCAATGGACCAATTTTTGTGGTAGTTGGATCAACGTAGTAAAAGTTTTATGTATTTTACTTGAGATACCACAAAATACAAAGTATATAATGGGTGTTAGAATTTAACAAAAACGTAAAAGTTTTGAATGTCTTATTTTTCTAGTATGACTCCTCAAAATATTGTTGGGTCTCCGTATATGGAGAATTAAATGTTATTGTTTATTTTGAAGAATGTAAATGAAGCATGGTTGGATGTTGGAGAGCTTGCATCTTTCATTTTAAAGATTTGGAGAATGGTTTTGAAGGTATGGTTGGAGATGCTTTTAGTCGGAGGGCTGTCTAGTGCAGAATTCTAGCAGTTGATCATACTTGCGAAAGTGAGATGGGATTTAGCCTAACATATTTTTTCGAGGTAGTTTTGGTTGATTGGATATTCGATGGACAACTCGAGCAATCTACATATTGAGGGCTTCCTCTTACAACTATCACCCGTTTGCAGCATTGGAAAAGGAACTATAAAGATGTCTCGCATGTATTGTTTCTAGATCTAAGCAAGTGAAGCTTCTCAGCATTAAGGCATTTATTTAGAACATTTACTTTCTGGTACACGAATCAGTCAAAAATTAGGAAGGTTTAAATGATGATCTCCCGAGGATCCAAGTATCAAAATATTCTCGGTCTTTTATGTTCTTTTTCAAAATAGTTGTAGAAGTTTGAATGTTGATTCGGTACTTCTTTCTAGTGAAGTATGATATTTTTTCCATTTTATTAACTAGTAGTTTCATGGACCCATAAAAGTAAGTTACTAAATTTGAGCTGGATTGTGTTCTCAGATTTTTCTCCTTTCTATTTCCCCAATAGATTTACCATACAAGTGATCATGTTTGGCATTTACAGGCCCTATATCTGGTCCAAAAGAGGCCGAATTTGTTCTGAAGAGAACCAATGGAGTTCATGGGTTCTATGGTGCATCGAGCATGGAAAGGCTACCAGTTGAACAAGCTATAACACTCACAGTCCAACAGTACAAATCAATTGCTCTAAAGTGAAAAACCATGGTTTTTGGTCTTCAAATATACTCCTGTGCTATCTGTACGTTTATTTTATTTTCAAGGATTTTAGAACAGTGCCGGAACCTTTCTTCTTGTATCAGTATCACACGAGTTCTCTCTTTAACTTTGTGATTTCTTACCGCATATTTTTCACTTATGTGTCATTTGTAATGTGTTTTCACTTCTGTGTTTCTGAAAATTATGCTTTTATCATTCTATGAACTTTTCTCATGCTCTCAGAAAATAATGACAGCACTCTCGTCTGATGATGATCCAAGCACTTGAAGAGTAACATTCTTATTTTAGCATGACAAGGCATTCGTACTTCTCCCTAGGGATGGCAATGGATCGGTTTGGTTTGGGTTTTGCTATTACCATACTCAAACCCAAAGTATTTATCTATACCCAAATCCAAACCAATATCCAATGGGTATGATTTTTAGTGGACCACAACCAAACCATATGGATTTGGATTTTATCCGAACCGCACCAAACCCGCCTTAGTATTCGTTCCATTAATGAGCATGTGAAGGAAAAAAATTATATATTAAAATAATAAAGTAACATGCCATAATATTTTACTATTAAACACCCAAATTCCAACATAATCAAAGGAAATAACTAAATAATAAACTTTTTTTAATGTGTTTAACCCACACCAACGAGAAAACTTCAAAGGAATTTTTTTAAAAAAATAGGAACCAACAACATGATCTATAAGTAATATTATATTGAGCGGTTTGGATTCGGTTTGGGTTTGGGTATGGGTTTGGCCGAATACTTGCTAAGACCAAACCCAAATCCAAACCCGTCGGATATCATGTTTCGAAAACCAAACCCGCCCCATGGGTAGGAAAAAATAAAAAAAACCTCCCCAATAGGGTCGGTTTGGTTCGGGTATCCATTGGATTTGGGTGGAATTGCCATCCCTACTTCTCCCGCATCTGTTCAACGTCACGCATAATGGGGGTTGAACTCTAGCCACCACTGAGGGAGGCATTGAGTCATGCCGTTGAGCTAAGCGCTCGTTGGCATGCTAAGCGTTCTTGTTCTGGACAAAAGTCCTAGAGTCGTCACTGGGTTTGGGTTCGTGATTGCCTCACGTAGGGAACATGAAAAGTTTTCCCGAAATAGCCTAGAAAAGAGAAACCAATGGTTCAAATTCACAATCATGTGCATCTGAACCATTGATTTCTTTCCTAGACCATTTCGGAGAAACTTTTCATCTTCCCTAACATTTTCGTATATACATTGCGAAGCACGTGATGGCATAAGTAAAAGGCAAGAGTTTTAAAAAAAAATCAAACAAACAATTGCATGTAGTGTGTTTAAAATTATGAACAGTAATCTGTGGGAGTTGAAAACTATAGTTTCTGAAGGTCAACATTAGAATCTAACAGTAAAAGACTGTCACTAATTTAGCTCCTCCTAACCTAAATTATCAAATATCCAATTCCTGTAGCCGTGCATGTGGTGGCTATCTCATGCAGTAGAGTTCTTGGACGCCCCACACTGTATCCCGGGATCGAGTCCCTCTCCCCATGTAATAGATTAGAAATGACGAATGACAAAAAAAATAATTCCCGTAGCTGTGGTTATCTTAGATACAGGTCGTTGGGTTATTATATCATGTGATACACTGATGTTAAAAAATAATGGTGGTTAAAATATGCACTTTCATTCTTTTGCAGTCGTTACTAACACTGTCAAAAAAGGAATATTAAGCGCACGAGAGTACTCCTCGTACTATTACTAAAAGGTCTACAGAAGAATTGAATATATGCATTCAACCCTTCTCTGGAACTACTTGGGGCGAATCCTCTTCTTTTTGGATCCAGGGACCCTACAGCACCCCAAAGCATTACAGAGTTGTAGCCGTTCAACTTGGCAGTCAATGGTCTTTTTGTACTTGCCATTGTAACTAGTAGTATCGGGATCCATGCACAAAGCTTCCTTTCAGAAAGCAACGTAAAAGTCTCATAACAAAAAAATGCCAATGACTCGTATATCACCCGACTAAGTTGGGGCACCCTGGCATCTTATAGATATAGGATTAGCTAAGAGCATCTCCAAGAGTCTCTCTAAATGAATCCCCTTGAGTAAATGTGCGTGTATTTTTTTATAGATGGACAATTTATAAGAGTTGAATTATAGCTTACAAAGTCAACATTATAATCTAAGAGTGTGATCATCCTAGGAAAGGACAAGGAACATGGAATTAATACATTATAATCAGTCCCTATGCTCATGGGATTAGGTTAACCTGCTTGACACAACATGGAGTGCCATGCACCTATTCTGGGGTCCAATTTTATGATCAAAATCGTTCAATTTATTGAGCTAATCAAGTGAGTCACTCCTCCGAGAAATCAAGTAGTCATGTAATTAGAACACATTTATCATACATTTTCAATACGTGTGACAAGTCATCTACTACTGATATGAGACAATACTAAATTTTCTCATACTATTTACTCGATGAACTCAACAAAATGATTTACTCTAACCAGATCAACCAACTCAACGTGGTTTTCCACATCCACATGCTTGTTCCATGCTCGAACCCCGTAAACATATCATGAAATTAGATCAGCAAGGTGGTGAACCTTGAGTTCAATACTAATCAGATTTCACAATCCAAAACTTCAACTAGAGCCGATGAATGCAGCGATTATTCAGTGCTCCTAAAGCGCGTAAAGCACCCCACGTCGTTCTCCAAGGAACATTATTTGATGGAACACACATCAATGCGTGGTGAAAAAGACCCATGTTATACCGCGTAACAGCAGCAGGAACAGACAAAAACCTTTACAATGAAAGGGCTGGAGCTTTCAATACAGAAGGGCCACCCCACCATGAATGAATTGCATTTAAGTGAGTGCACTGCACTATGGCATGAAAATTAGGTAATTAATACACTCCATTTTAATGATCTGATGTGATGATAGAGAGGAGCCAATTAATGGGATAGCCAAGTGATTGGCCATAGCAACCCCTCTTTATAGGGTTGTTCAAATGGTCCTCTGATTTGATGCAGATGGGCTAGCTGAATTGCAGATGGGTGTCTTTTTTTTCTTTTAATACTTATTTTGCTGTTAGAACTATAGAGGTTGTTTTACCTAGATGCTGAAATTACTATGCTTTGGCAAGCTTAATGCAATTTTTTTTTTGTGATAACCGGATGTCCGGGCCAGCTTACGCATATCTCGACTAATTCCGGGGCTCTGAAAGGTAATAACCGGGCATAACCCGGTGGCCCCAAGCTTAGTGGAAAATCTTTTCACACTATAGTGATGTAGGACAAGATTGAGAAGTTTCTTCATTTTTAGACTAGATCAAGAATCCTAATAAATTAGCAATTAAAATCAACTGAATACGGTAAGATAATAATTCTAACCTAAACGAAAATATTCCTAGTCGAAATCTTATTCTAAAACAATTCAAATAAAAATAAAAAATAAAACTTCTCAATCTTGCCCTACATCATGTAGTTCGGAATATTGCTCGGGATGCGAGGGTATATTATTTTTTACCAAATTTTTTTCAAGCAATTCAAAGGCCTCCTCCTTCAGTCCTTCTCAAGATTAGTTTTGATGTCAGGGTCAAAGGCTCCAAAATTAACAATGTCAAAACCTCCCCCTTGCTCATCATCTTTGTCAATCCTGGCAAATTCCTATTAGTTAAGTGTTCTCTTAATTCATAGTTGTCAATGATAGGTTTAGGTATTGGAAAGGTATGCCTTCTTTCAACGGACTTCTCAGTTACCAAAACAAATCGAACAATTGTAAATTTTCATGTCCCTCTTAAAAGAACTCTCAGTACGTCACTCGATGAGAGTACGAAATGAAGGTACCAAGGAGCGTTACAAGCGGAGTGGTAACCACCATGTATTTGACAAGTTCAAATCTTACGGGCTTTTACCGAGAAAAAAAAAAGTACCAAGGAGCGTTGAATAATCACTTGAAGGCCCCTCAGCTTGTGAGCCAGGCACAATACCCGACCATGTGGTGAAAATGAAAAACCTAGGCAAAGCTTTTAAAGGGACACACAAGATTTAATGATTGAGGTGGCAAATAAGCGTGCAATAACTTCATTTCAGTATTATAAGGTTGTATTATAACTATATTTAAGGAATATAAGGGAAATTTTAACTTCTTTTTACGTTGGGTTGAGTTAAAATTAGAATGCGTTCGGTGTAAATTAAATTTTGTTACATATAGTAGATATTATTTCAGTTTTGCTTTCCTTTTCTTTTACCTTTTCATCATAAATCGCACTGACTTTGCAAGGTAAATAAAAAAAAGTATAAAACTATAGACAAAAATTAAAAAAAGTTCATATAAGACAACGATAATGAAACTAAAAGCCTATCTTTTTCGTCTTTTTCAAACTTTTTCCGTGTTAAGTGAACTATTATCAATTTCGGTACATATTTTTCATTCTTTTTTTATCCCTCTCGTTGAGAAGAACGATTAATCTAAAAAAATTGACGAATCTAGTAAAAATTAAGTGAAAAAAAAAACCTTAAAAAAATCCTTCCAAAGGAATAAAAAATTTAGGGCAAAAGGGGGCTTAGAATAGTTTCTAAATTTCTTCGCACACCCCGATTGGCTATGGGATGAGGAGGGGGTATAACTCATCCTCCTCCCCCTTATCCCGGTCCCACGTCTTATACTTTTTATACATCAACAGAGTTGGCTGTTAGATGTTAGTAAATCACAATGGTTGACATCCTCTCAATAGTAGTTGAACCCAGAACCTCAACCCTATAGAAGGGGCTACACGACCAACTGAGCTGACTGCCCTAGTCCGTCTCATACCCCTTGCTAAGTCTTTTGTGAAGCGGTATGAGTTATACCCCTCCCAAATTAATACCCCTCTAGTACTAATTAATAATAGGGGGAGGGGTGTTATAACTTATACCCTAAATACCCATAATTTATACTCCATAATTTAACATTGTTGACTTGTTTTGCAATATCCTTCGGATAAAAAAATAAAGTACTTTCGCATATAATGATTTTTTATTTTTTGCACCAAATTAAACTACTAATCGAGATCTTTAATTTGATACAAAAAATTTAAATTTTTTTTATACTTTAGAATTTGACATTGTTGGGGTATAACATAAAAATTACTAAATTAATATGTAAATTAAAAATAATTGAAATATATGAGGTGGTATATTCTAGAAATATTTTTAAAATTTTTTAACATGTATTAATTTTTATTTTATATAAAATTGTTAAAATTAGTTATTATAAGTAAAAAATTAATAAGTTTTGTATTCAATATAAGTAAAAAAACGCATAATTAGAAAAAAATAGCAAAAAAATAGGTTGAATCATTAAAAATAATAATAACTAAATCTTTTAATTTTAAATACAATAAATAAAAGGAATTATATCATATTTATTGACAAGTATAATTAATTTAATTAGTCTTGTATTTATGTATTTATTTTATCGTAAAATCTAATATGATCCATGCACAAGAACAAATAAGCTAATTGTCAGGTTTTTACATCATCCACCCAACTTTATCTCATTTTTATCACAAAATCATCCTAACCACACTTCCCTTCATAAATCTCACTTCAATGTGGGTCAACCATTACTAATAATAACCCTTATTATCTTATTCACACGTACTAATAATACCCTTACTATCCTATCTCGCATTCAATCGGGCCCATAGCCAAGAAATTAGTACTAGTGTAGTACCTGTAATTTGGAAAATAGACATGGCTAACAAAATGGACATTAGAACCTTTGAGTAAATTCCGACAAAGCAAACCTAAATTTTTCACGATTGTTGGTCTTGTCTGCTTCTGATTTTCTCATTTCACATCTCCCAATCAAAGTGATAGGGCTAATTTATACACAGCATGAATGAGACCTTACCCCCCAAAAAGGGCTAATAATACAAAGTACCCTCATCAATGGTGGAATTTGACCATTCATGCACACCATCATACAAGGGAAGCTTCCCCACCACAGCTAAAATCAATTGCAAGTAAAAAAAAATCTCAAAATACCCTACTTGATACTAGGATTTCAGCGACATTTTGAAGTCATTTATGTGATCTTGACAGTCCAAAAGTGTTTTAATAGTCCAAATTTAAAATAGATTTCTCCCACAAAGAATAATTTATTTTCACGAAGAGCGTTAAAATTTTGAACCGCTGAATACAAAGATGAACGGTTAAGACGTAGGTGTAGAGACCTCAGGGTGTTAGGGAGAGAGAGAGAGCACATGGGGGTGGGAGAGTGGAGGCTTTTACCTCGTGCCTTTGATGCAATGATATTTCTTACACAAGCTGTGCCTCAAAAACGATGCAAATCCCACTAGGGGTTGGGGAAAAAATTTGGGTGCATGGCTGGCACCATGTGTTCGTGTCCAAACACCTAATCCGACCGTTCAAAACACTTTTAGACAACCCAAACTTATTCTCTCTCTCTCTCTCTCTCTCTCTCTCTCTCTCTCTCCTCCTCTTTTTCTCTTTTAAATCTGGACCGTGCAGAAGTGTTTTGGACGGCCGAGATGGGTGCTCAGGGACGAACACGTGGTGCCCGCCCAGCACCCTAAACTTACTCAGGGCTTGGGGTCAAATGGTCAGACAATGGTATTTTGAAAAGATGTACACAAGATTATAAAAAAAAGTCGCAATAACTGAGGGAAAAGGGCTCCAAAGGAAAACTCTTGCCACTTTACAACCAAAGAGCAATAGATGCTGTCTAGCACAAAGGAAAAGAGAACATCCGTAGAGAAGGGGACCAAAAAAAGGAGTAAAAGCCAAAGCATCCAAAAAAGATGGCTGGCTGGCACCATACAGTTCCAAAAAATATATATATATCACAGAAAAATATATACTCCTTTTCTTAAGGTGAGTCGAATTTGTGACCTAAGATTAAGCCGAGCTTGCCTAACTTAGGTTACGAGTTCGAATCATACCTCGTACGACTTCTAGGTCACCTCTAAAAACAAACAAACAAACAAGAAGATGTATACCAAGAAACTACTCGTGGAGACCAAAAGCCTTATCATCAAAACACAACGTGAAACTGAAGACTGGAAAGAAAAAAGATGCTTCTATCTGCATTCATTAGCATTCAATATGAGAGAGACAGAATTTCTGTTCACAACTATACTCAGGCAACACTGCACTGTGACAAAATTACAACTAGAAACCCTCAATAATGCAGCAGATTTTGCTTACTCAGTATTCTACATTTATCCTACTACACACGAAAACAACTTCACCAGCAAGCAAAAAACCACACCAAATTAGCAATAAATTTGAATTAGCGAACCGCGTTACCGCAATAAACGCAGCAGTGTTCTTCTTGTCACTGCCCGCCGCTACCGTATACATCTAGGAAAAGGTATTAGTAGGATCAAGTAAGGTTAATGGTTCTGCTATATAGCAAAGCGTCACCATCTTCCTTATAAAACGGAAGGTAAAATAAAAATAAACCTCCACTGCTCCATCCTTTACTGGGAAAACCGAGCTCCAACTCCATAGTTGGATTCTGCGTTGAGAGTATAACGATCCATCCAGGCCCCGGTAGTACCTGTGAATGATTATGCTCTCTTTACAGACTGATAAGAGGCATACCCTAACTTGTAAAATTCCTAAACGACTCAATTCCTACGTACCTTGTGATGTGTCATTCGAGTAAAACCTAGAGACCCTATAAACAATTGCCCTAATTTTCCCTACCCTTTATTTAGAGTTCCATCTTCCATACCATCCCATCAATGTTGCAGTCATGTGGTTTCTCCAGCGCAGCAACCTTAGCCCGGTGGGCCGCAAGGGCAATTGTACTCTTTCCCCTTTCTTCTCGAGGTAGTTCACATGCTTCGCTGATGGAACCAGATCTCAAATCAGCCGGAGGGATAAAACAGTCTAATGACAACCCAGGAACATTGAACGCAACCTCTTCAATAGTCCAAGTTTCTTCCATCCTCGTTTTGGAGTGGCTCATCGCCATCTCACCGAACCTAAAGAGGGTCACCACAGAATGCCCAGAGTGCGCGATCATGATCCCCTCTACAGGCCTGTAATCGTCAAGGAATGAATTGATTGTGGTTTCCCAATAAACTGCATCACCGCCACTGGATTGGATGCGGGTCAGATGAGAATCCTCCATGTGAACAAGAAGGCCTGTCTTTTGACTAAAGTAGCCAAACAAAACGTGCCTTATTATCTCTGCAGGGCCTTCACTTCTTGCCTTCAAGGTCTGAGGATCGGCACAAAGCTTGAGGATAAAGCACTCCTCGCCATTGATCTTTTTCTCTCCAATGCATCTTGCATCGGCAAACATGCTAGCAGTTGTTCTGGGGTCAAGACCCTGTACAAAGAACATTGCCCACCTCAAGAAAGAATCAAACTACTAACATATCCTGTGGTCTATTCATTTTTTGCTTATTTTCATCTTTTCTAAACTTTTTTTCTTCGAGTAAAAACTTAAGTATTTGCCTCAACGAGAGGAGTGAGAAAAGGTAATAGAAAAAAAACAGGACCAAAATTGATGAACCCAATCCGGAAAGACAAAAACAAGCAAAACTTAGTCTAAAAGCCACTAGCTGAATCAGAGGAACAAGAAAAGGATCGCAGTTTCACCTGAAGGGCACGGCGTAACGGCCTAACAGGCCCTTTGGCAGTATGGGCCCCAAGCCACGGGGTGTGCCTCCAGACAATTTTACCATTGCACCCTGCGTGAACCTTGCTTCCCCCCACAGAAAGCTCAACATACCACATGTCTGGATTCATCTGCCACAGGACAAATCCGCCTGACTCAGTATCTCTTGCAGCATTCCGGCTCTTCATTACCCTGCCAGCAGTTTCAAATTCAACAGCTAACATCTTCACCTTTCCCAAAGCATATGCATTTCGAATGGAGTTTTGCAACTTTTGCCCTCCTGATGCAGCAGTATATTGCTGTAAAATGTACTGAGCTGATGAAGTTTCCTGCAGTGCCACAAGGACAGAGCAGACAAAATCTCATATTTCCACGAAGTGACGAGGAAGAGAAGAGCCCAATAAGCAGACGGTTAAAACAAAATTTGGCCGCAGGTGTGAGGCCAAGTCCTCATCAGCCAAAAGCCAAAATTGGGTTTCAATTTTACAACAGACATTTTGAGCAGATGATGCCAAAAATCATACGTTCATTTGATTGATGGATAAAATGTCAAACGAAAATAAAGTTATACTGGGGATTACAACCCCAAAAATACACTGTGAAACTAAGCTACCGAAGAAAACAAGAATAACAGGAAAGCCACATATGATTTTTTTTCCTCTTTACCCAGCTTTCCCAGAACCAAACAGAAAATCGAAACCAATTGATGGGAAAACATGTAGAAAGGTAAATAATTCCAAGAAAATGTATTTCAGAAGTTGATAAAAACAACACTTGTACTCATTGATTCAGCCAGTATCAAGAAAAAATCATCAACTAAATCCAAACTATCCAAGATACTCCGCTGCAATCAGAAAACAAATACTTAACAAATGACGCCATGAAATGGATTATTTACTCAAATCAAGTCCACTAAATGGTCTTTTTGTAACCGTCCAAACTCAAATAACCACAGAACTTTACAAAAACGAGATAAAGCCAAAAACAAGAACTCCAAAACATGTTAGAGACGAATCGCTTTTAACATGGATCAAGGGGTAAACATAAATTACTCAGGTTTGGTTGGAAACTTACAAAGAGCTTCAATTGAGCCATTCAAGAGCTTTGACCAAGTCAATTTTTCTAAACTATACATAAGCTAAATAATCAAGCTAACTACTGAATTGTTTAATAGTTCAAGCTCAATTTGAAAGCTTAACAACCTTTTAACAAGTGCTCCAAATTGGATTATCTATGTAAAGAAACGAGATCAAATAAGCGTTTTCACGAGCCGAACACGAATCGAGCTCAAATCAGTGAGCTCATCTCCAGCCCTTACCCTTTTTTCACTCAAAGTCACATTTTGAGTAAAACCCCTTACAATTCTAATTCACTCCTTGACTCAAAACCATCCCACTTTTACATAAATTGACTAAAAGTTCTACTCAATGACTCGAACCTATCCTAGTTTTACTCAACCCAAGAGACTCAAATCTTTTACTAAGGATTTTTTTTCACCTCCCAAATTTACAATGATGCCATTGTTGAAGTTTTTACTCAAATTTGTGCTAAGATTTGGGTTTGCCCATTGGAGTCCAAATGTAGACAGAGAGAGAGACAGAGGCTTACAATGGGAGTATCCTTGACACTGAGGTGAGGCAAAGGGTCATTAGTGCTAACGTGCACAGGGGCGAGAGGAGCGCCCATAACACCTAACAGCAGTCTCAGATCAGACCTCTTGTAAGCAGCAGCATTCGAAGAAGCTACAGACGGAGCCCTAGCCAGCTGTCCTTTCACCCAGTGCCCTAACCCTGACCCGACCCGCTTCGAATCCCCAAACTCGCCTCCATCCGGATCCGGACCCTCCATCACCGGCCTAAGACTCCCGGATCTCCCAATCAACATCCCGTCGGGATTCGCCACGTGGCGGTGGTGGCTTTTCCGACGCCGGAGCAGCGCCGTGATCGGCGAGGCACTCCTCGCCGGCGACTTCGCGCGTGACCTCGCCGGCGAAAGTCCTCGGACCACCTCGTCTTTCAGTGCTGAAAAGAAACCCTGTTTTTTCTCCATTTGTGAAGTAAAAAAAAAACCCCAAGGCACTGAGATTTTGAAGAATTGAGAACAACAAGAGTCCTCTGTCTCTCTATATATAGATATATGCGCCGCTATAGAGAGATATGCATATACATTGCTATAAATACATACGAGGAGAGATTTTGACTGAACGACTGCTACTGTAACTCGGTAGAAGAAGCTACCCAAAGACTGATGTTTGTTTAGAGAGGAAATTTGGGTTTCTAGAGAGAGAGAGATTTTAATGGGAAGCAACAGCGAGGAACTGGTTCGAACGACGATTTCAAGGCAGTGGTGGGATTTAGGGAGAGAGAGAGGGAGAATCGAGTGGGACAAAGCGTGTATTGGAGAGAGTGGAGAGAGAGAGAGAGGAGAGAGAGGGCGAGGGGTGTGACTGTGAAATGCGAATAGCGTTGGCTTTTGAGAGAGAGAGAGAGAGAGAATGATGTTAGTTATAGAGAGAGAATTTGTGGGCGGATGTGCAGTGAGGTAGTGGTGCCATACAGTCCGATTCAGGTCCGTTCCACTTATTCAAAAAGCCAAAAACGAGTTTATATTGCATTTTTTGAGACAGGTTATCTCCTTACAATACATCACCTAAAAAATCATAAAAATATGGTGAGCGCATCCGGGCCGTTCATCTCGGCAATCGACGGTCCGGATTTTTTCATGGAAGAATCCAAAAATGTGATTGAAAAATGGGAAGCGGGGGTTCTTGGTGAGCGCATCCAAGCAGTCTAAAAGTGAAACTCATACACTTGCTCTTGCGTCTCACATCAATTTGTAACGATTATTTAGGGGTCTTTGAGGACCACTGGGGATGGCAATGGGGAGGGTAGGAGGTGGATACCACTATCTCCATCCCCGATCCACATCCTCATACCAATCCCCATCCCCTCCCCAAGCTCCATCCGGGGATTTCTTTTTACCCTCCATCCCCGACCCTAATGCGGGGAACGGGGATCCCCACGGAGATTCGGGGATCCGAAAATTACATTTGGCTGTTGATTATTGTCTTATACTCAATTATTTTCAAAAAAAAAATTGTCTTCTACTCAACAACAATTATACTAATACCATCATATTTCCAAACTAACTAGCATTTACTAAGCACTAGTCAAGTTAATTACAACCCCAAGACCCAACTGGAAAATTTGATGAATCTCA
>JAXBDA010008021.1:0-15930 GCA_036023075.1 Gaultheria prostrata | reverse complement strand
TATCGTTGCGTTCTTCGATTATTTACTTTTTGCTTATGTGATTGTTTTGATTATTGATTGGCGGCTTATTAATAAAGAATATTAAAATATAGCAAATCATTAAACCTAGGCGAACTACGATTTTTCAAAGTCCAAATAATCGAGCTTAATATCGAGGTGTTCGAGCTATGTTCGTTTAGTTAAACAAGTACTTTTTATAAAGGAACCAAAGTATAACTAATTCGAGTTCTGCTCAGCTACTAAATAAACTAATTAAAATTCAAGCCGTGGCTCGACCTTTTTTTTTTTTTGTAATAAAGAGTATCCCAATGAATCAGATTAATCACTCTAGCCACTCCCATAGCCCTTTCCACATGTTTGTGTGAGTTAAGGTAGCCCCAAGAACAAATCATTACCGAAGAGAATCGATCCTGCATTTTTTGAGTGACAAATCCCACGAAATTAAGCAGATTAACCACTGGGACAACCCTTAAAATTAAACTGGAGCTCAGTTTGTTTACTAACGAACTCAACCGCGCCTTACTAGTTACTACTTGCGAACAGCTGGATTCATTATAGACCAACCACCCACCTGCCTAGGACGCCCTGTCCTTGTGGGAAAATTCTCTGTAATGCTGTTGCGGTAGGAAATGGGAAAGAGGACAAACGCATATGGATCGATGGATCAGAATCCTATGCTAACTGCTGAGTGCTTGTCACATTAATGAGTTGTTCTTCACTGAATTTTATGAAGATTTGATAAAATAATACTTTTGATTTTATCCATTCTGCAAAAGATTTCGTAAAATCTCCCATTTTTTAATGAGAGATTTTACGAAATCTTTTGCAGAATGGATAAAATCAAGGGTATGATTTTATCAAATATTCATAAAATCTATTGGAGAACAACTCCTAACTACATATACTTTTCAAACCAATGTGTATTTAAGACAAAGTCGTACCATAACTCCAAAATATTCCAACAAAATTTTCTCAACTTATTCATTTTATGTTCACATTGACACTTGCCACGGGAGTGCAATTTTGTTCACCCTCCTTAAAAGAGGGTGTACAAAATCTTCCCTCCTATTGGTTGAAGAATGTATCATAAATGGGTGTTTTGGCTAAATAATTAAATTAGATTATTATTTTTTTATTCTTGTTCAAATTTATTTCGCATTTATTAGTTTTGTACTAATTTTTTGTGAATTTCTATCTCATCTCGACGAGAGGAATCTGAAAAGTTATAAACCAAACTTAAATTTTTGTTAATAAAGACAAAAATAATACCAAAAGTCTATTTTTTTGGAATTATTTTTGTCTTTGGTGTATGCTCATAATTTTTTACTTTTAGATTTCTCTTATCGAGTCAAACTAATAACCCCAAAAAAACAACGCAAAACTAACAAATGACGAAATTTTTAGATTAAAGACAAAAAAATAATCCCACTTAATTATTTAACCAAAGGGTAAAATATATACTTGCCCCTTAAACGATCCGAATTTTTTTTTACTTTCCTTTCAACTATCAATTGCACTCGGTTGCCCCTCCAACGATCCAAACATTATTTACTGAGGTCAATTCCCACATTTTGTCCATTTAATGGACGAAAATATTATAGCCTAGCTGTTGGTGGGTTAGTTGAAGGCTATTATATCTGTCTTTTAACCATCTAATATTTGTACATGTATCTATCTCCTTCTTCCTCTCCTATCTCACAGTCCCTACTCACTTGTCCTCTCCTCACTTGCACGGTTCAGGGGCGGATGTACAGTGGGGCTGGGTGGGCCCTGGCCCCCCGCACTTTACAAAATTTTTTTTTTGCAATGTACAACTATAAATAATTAAACATTAAAGTAGGGAAAGTTTGAAGGAGAAGGAGAAGGAGCTGTGGCTCAATAGTTGGAGCACCTTACTCCCAGCATCCCATCCTGAGGTCGATTTTCCCTAGGCACACCGCACACGCCGCTGTTTTTTTTCCTGCCAACTAGTACATAAAAAGGTCATGAAAAAATTACTACTCCCTCTGTCCGGATTTGTTGGTCCACAAACATACTTTTTCAAATCCGAAAATGTTTGTCCATTTCAAAAGTTAAAGGGTAAAGTATGAAAAATTTACACAAAAAGTAGTGCAAAAAAAGTAATGGAAAAAAAGTTGGAATCCCCAAAACGGACCAACAAATCCGAACGAAGGGAGTATATTGGATGGGTAGGACCGTAGGATACACAGTGTACTTGTACTTTTTTTTTATTTTTTATCAGAAGTGTACTTGTACTTGAATTGCTAAATAATGTTTCCTAAATCCACGAAAACTTTTAAATTACAAAATATTTTATTCTTATTCTTTTTCTAAACTACTAATGATAATACTCATCTCTCTCTCTCTCTCTAAAGGTTTGGAATTTTTTTTTACTAAATGGAGAGAAACGTGACACCTTTGAATATTAAATTTTTTTTCTCAAAGTTTAGCATTTTTATAGCATGTTTCTTTACGGATTATGGTGAGAATTAATGTACAGTGAAAATGAAATCACAAACATATCGATTACATATTTGTATTAATAAATTACAGAATACTCATCTTTTTATACGTAGAGTGAAAGAGATATTTCTCTTTCGCTCCGGCATCCTTGAAATTTGTCAATTTATTTATTTTATTTTGTGACAGTGCTAACATAGAGGGGCGAATAGGTGACACCCGGATTTTTGAATTTACATGTATACAAAAAAATATTTAATACATTGTACAAAAAATGAAAAAAAATTACAACTTAGAGCATTGTCAGTTGGGATCAGGAAAAAATTAGTATTGTAATGTCTTGTAAATCCTGGCATCGGCGGAGCTATCAAATGCCTATGGCTAATGGCCCCCTCGGATTAAAAGTTCTGGCTCCGTCACTGCTCGCACTGTTGTATGTATGAGCTTCCCATGGCTAGTGGCTCGCGCCCTTAGGAGCCAATAATGGTCTATTGGAGATGGAGCTTGCGCCAATGGGATGGACTGTGATGATTGTGAGATTCTCTATTTTTTTTCTTCCCTTTTCTCAAATCTGAAGGCGATAGTAAGTGTTTTTATCCTCGTTGATGTTACTGAATTGGAATTCTGTTTTACACCTAATCTACCTCTCGAAATTATCAAGTTATGACCACTTGCCTTTCTTGATTGGGTTCTCGACATGGATCCTTCCAGCGACGCTGGCGGCGATGGCAATTAAATCCTACCTTTCAATGTCATGCCTTGACCTTGTGTCTTCTCGTCAGATCCACATTGATACCCCCACAACCTATGGACCTCCATTCCCGGTGGAGGCTTCGGATCGTGTATGTTTCTGGAAGTTTCTTTTCGAAGAATCAGCTACTAGAATTGCTAATGTTTTATTAGTTCATGATAGCTTTGATAGGTTTTAATTTTTGGATGCTCGTTTTGTAGCTTAGGTGGGCTTAATTTTGATTATATAATAAAAAAAAGAGGAAGTATTTTTTTTTTTGAACTATCAAAAAAAAAAAGGGGGAGAGTTAATTAGACATCCTATACTAATAATATCATTATGATTCCATCCTATGAGATTTGAAGACTTATAATTCCATCATAAAATTCAAATAAACCCCAAAACACCATTTCTCTCTCCTAATTTTCCTAATATTTCTCTCCTTATTTTTCTAATATTTCTCTCCCCTAATCTTTCCTAATCCCTCTCTCTCTCTCTCTCTCTCTTGAAAAATTTATTTATTTTCTAATCTTATAATTCTCTCCCTCCTAATCTTCTCACACCTAAAATCTCAAAACAAAATTGAAAATAAATAATCATAAAAACATAGTAGATTAATGCACAACAAAAAAACGATAAAAAAAATATGAAACATATTGTAAATTAATGGATCGTAAACCCACATGAAAAACATGGTTGAATCATGTGTTAATTTATGATGTTACTTTGCCCAATCACTGAAGTGCCGAAGTGGTAAACCAGTAAACCATATTTTATTGAATCAAATCACCCAATATAAAAAATCAATAAACCATGTTCACGCTTCATTTATTTCATACAGTAAACATGGTTTATTGATTTACCACTTTTGTTGTATCAAATCACCAAAATGGTAAATCAATAAATCATCTTCAAATAACTTTTAGAAAATGGTTATTTCATATAGTAAATATGATCTATTGATTTACCATTTAACTGTATCGAAGAAAAACAACCATCCTTGAATCGAAAAAAACCATCATTGAATAGAAAAAACACCGCCGCCATTAACAAGATCCGAAACCCATCACCACCATATAAAATAAACCAAAAGATTACAGTAACCAAACGAGATTGCGAGATCGATCTAGATTGAAATGTTACTCGTTAGATTTTTCCATCACCGTTGAGATCAATCGATTCCGAGCTCAGTGGCGGCGCACCTTCCGATCTCCTTCACCGCCTAGATTTTCGATTTTGGGTTGTCCGATCGAATGAATTTGAGTGAGTAGTGGGTGGTGGAGATCGCTAACAATGCCTCTACATCGTGGTTAGCGATGACAGCGGAGTGGGTTTGATGCCATGGACGGCCTTCGCGTCGCGGTTAACTTGGTGTGGGATGAAAGCCCATTTAGAGGGTGTTTGGGCGATGGTTTTTCACCTTTTCACATTTTGCTTTTCTCATTCTACCCGTTTGGGCGACAACCAGCAAAATCCATTCCCGGAGAACTCATTCTCCATTTTTCACTTTCCAAACGAGAAGCCAAAATGAGCTCCAGACCTCCTTTTCGTTTCTACTTTTGGATTCTGAATTTTCCCCTCAAATTTGCTCTCCCATTTTACCCCAGATACCCTTATCCTTTGAAATCCCCTCTTTCTTCCACCACAAAAACAAACGATAGGAGAGAGGAGAAATTGATCGGAAAAAAAAGATAGAGGAGAAGCCACACCACAGATCTACCACACCGGTCGTTGCCGCAATCATTCAGATCTCGACCTCGTTAAACCTCTTTTCTGTTCAATTTTTTTCTCCTGCAAAAAATGAGAGAGAATATCATTTATGATCTTCTGCCTTTGGATCTGTTTGTCAATGTCGGTTACTTTGGTGGGATGTAAAGAAGGATGAAAAGTGGTAAGAAAATGTCCACCAAACAGTAAAAAATAGACAGAAGTGGTGTATATATGGAATCGATTTGATAAAAATAAAGGGGAATTTTTTGTGGCTATGCTTATTATCATTTATTTCTTTTTTTTAATGCTATTTAAATTTGGAAACTTTTATTTTGGTGTAATATTTCAATTTTTCGGACCAATTTTTATTTTTATTTTTTTGACAATTACTTTCATTTTATGTAATTCTTATTAAGTACGGGCAGACTTTCAATTACCTAAAAAAAAGGAAGATCAATTTGTATTTTCCCCCAAAAAAAATTCAAAAATTGGGCGTGTGTGTCACGTTTACAAAAAATATTTTCCGATATGACTTTGAAAAAACTTGCTAACAACAATATTCATAAACATTTTCAATACCATAACTAACAAATAAGGGCAAAATGGTAAACAATCAATCTGTAACTCATTTTTTCATTTTTCTCCCAAACACTACTCTTGTTGCAAAATGCATTCTGCACATTTCTTCCAAACACTCCTCTCAGATTCAAAATACATTCTGACCATAATTCAAAAAGTCAAAAAACCAAAAAGTAAAAAATGAAAAGTAGAAAAGTTGGTTCCCAAACACCCCCTTACTACTAGAATGGAATGACGGGAATAGTCAGCGAAGTGTATACAAGTTGTACTTAGGGAATACGGGGTTGACATTCCAAACCTGTAAATTGATACTTATGATGTAGATATATGATTGATATTGCTATTTAATCACCATTCCCAATTCAAGAGTATAAAATGGAAACCGTATGCCGATTAAATAGGAAATGTAATCCCGTTGATTTTGGAAAGTCTAATTAATCAGGAGCTTAATTAGGAGATTTCAAAACTGTTTGGCTATTTAGGAAAGGAGATAAATATTGTATATATAAATACTTGATAAAGAATCAATTAATAAGGGCACAATGGTCCGATTATCCATTTACAAGATGAAATCGTAACTATTCAAAATTCATAGGATTGAATCATAAGGATAATTTTGGTACAAGATGCGTAATTAAAATTCTCAAAAAAGGACTTGAACATTTAGAGAATTGAGACCAAATTATTTTTGAAGATTTGTGATTGGGCTTCATCGGCCCATGTATGCCCTGCGTACCTTATTGACCATCAAAAAGTTGTAGAAGGCCGAAACCAGTCGTCGGGCCCGTCGATTACTACATCATTTTTTAACATCATCTTCTACATTTTCCTAACAAAATATCTCAACTAATCCCCCATTCCATCCACCGACTAACCGTCCCTTCCTTCCCCCCACTGCATTACCAGAACCAGAACCAGAACACCTCTGTCTCTCGTCTCTCTCTCTCTCCAAAATCATGGAGAAAACATGGCCCTCTCGATCATGCGCTTCCCCCTTCACCTCACTTTCCCTATCATCGAAACCAAACTCCAACAACCACACCGATCAAAACCTCCATAAGAAAACCTCCTCCACTAATAACTCCCGCTCCAAATCTCGATTCTCTTCCACCTCCGCGCCATCTTCGTCTTCATCGAACATCCGCGACTTCTCCGCCCTCCCGTACGACGTTCTGGCGAAGATCGCGGCCAATTTCAGCCACCCGAGCCTCCAGACGACGTCGCTTGTGTGCAGGCATGGACGAATTTTTATAATTATTGATCATTTTCGTAATTTTTACAACAATTTCCCCCTGAATCCTTGATTTTTCTTTTATCCTCTGTCTCTATTGGATGAGTATTCCTTTAAAAATGGCATCACCTCACTTATTGTTCTCATATGATATCATTGTTTCACTTGCATTAATCACAAAAGGGCGCAAATGAGCTGAGCCGAGCTAGACTTTTGTAGTGTTCGAGCTCGAGCATGCCGAGCCCGGTTCATTTCCCAAACGAGCCTAAAACTCAAGCTTGAGCTTGTAAATTAGCAGAGCCAGGTTGATTCCCTAAACGAGACGTGCTGAGCTTTGGAGTGTTGAGTTCGGCTCCACGAGCCTAAAACTCGAGCTCAATGAGTGAACAAGGCGAGCCTTGAGCTGCTCGAGCAACTCAGCTCTTTTGTAGCCCTAATTCACAGTGCAGCTCAGCTCTTTTTCACAGATGTCTAAATTCTTGGCTTCGACGCTGTGTGCAGGGCGTGGAGGGACGCGCTGAAGCCACTGAGAGAGGCGATGTTGTTCCTCCGGTGGGGGAAGCGGTTCAAGCACGGCCGAGGCGGCGTGAAACGGAACACGGAGAAGGCTCTGGAGTCGTTTTTGAAAGGGGCGGCGCGTGGGTCGACGCTTGCGATGGTTGATGCGGGGCTGGTGTATTGGGAGATGGGGAAGAAGGAGGAAGCGATGGAGTTGTATCGGAGAGCAGCGGGGTTGGCTGATTCTGCTGGGCAGTGCAATTTGGGGATTTCGTACTTGAGAGGTGAAATTTTGGAAATATAACTTGTAATTTGTAGATAGGCTGCAAATGAGCTGAACCGAGCTTTGAAGTGTTTGAGCACGGCTTGTTTATTATCGAGGTGGTTAACCTTGGTACGTTTTCTAAATGAGCCTCCACAAACGTGTAGACCCCAGCCGAGCCTCCACAAATGAGCCGAGGTTTTATAAATGAGCCGAGTTACAAGTACCTCGAGCTCGGGTCATTTTAAAAAACAAGCTTCAAACTCAAGCTCGAGCTGCTCGCAAACAGCTCGGTTCGTTTGCATCCCTAGTTAAATTATAATCGATAGTTTAGTTTTTGCTTGATTAAAGGATAGTAGCTATATTTAAAGCTGTATTCTTACATGGTGACTAGCGACAGGGTATACACAATGTGTGTGAAATCAAATTATGCAGAAAGCATGAAAAATAAATGTACTGATCATCTAATGAACCAAGAAAAGCAAGTAAATAAAATGCAATTCAAAGTGGTTTTCTTGGTCAAAAAGTGTTTTGCCATTGGAGGTTGTTCAAAATGGTTTGGCATTGGAAAATTCAGTTAACAAACAGAGGGGGAGAGGGAGAGTGGCGAACCTTCCAGTGGTGCAAGGGGGAGATCAATCTCTATTGGAATCCACTAAAGAGTGAGAATTGAAGACCCCTGTCCCCTTCTAAGATCTCTTCACCAACCACATAACTCTTGACTTCCACATCTTCTCCTCCCAACCCCAATTGCACCTCCGCAACCTTCTCAACATCTGCCAACACATCCTCACAAACATTAATTTTAGCCTCGTCCCCACTGGTAACAGAATCTGCAGCGCTCCTTGCCTTGCGCGCTTCTTTGCACTCTCATGTTCTCGGATCCCTCCACTAGCAGGTAAGCTGGCTTACCCCACCGTGAACTTTGCTTGCTGGTCTCCTTCCGAAATGCCTAACTGATCTTGGATGCCCAAAAATACTTGGGCGATTCTTAGGCAAACACCAATTAGGATGATTATTGTACCCATAACACTCACCCTTATAAAGCCACTATCATTACCCCTAGTCAGTGTGACTTATTTCACTTTCTTTCTTGACCTTCGTTACTAAATAGCAGTTATTAGTTGTGAAACATTTTGCTCATAGTTAATTCTTGATGGTATGGGTGTGATCATATAAGTATTCCCCTCAGTATATGCAAGTGAACTGTTGATTAACGTCTTCAATAGTATTTACTTAAGATCAGTTATTCTGCATTTGGTTAGGAGTCTTATGAGTTATCATTGTTTCGTGTTTGCAGCTGAACCACCAAATCCAAAGGAAGCTGTTAAATGGTTAAAACAAGCTTCCGTTTCTGGTCATATCCGTGCACAGTACCAACTCGCCCTATGTTTGCACCAAGGTCATGGGGTGGAGCAAAATCAACCAGAAGCAGTATTCAGCCTTCCACATTTTCTTCCTTTAACTCCTAGAGTTTGTTAAGCTTCTTGTTCTAAGTTATTTTTGTGATATTAGGCTGGTAGTCGCTGATTAGTATGTAACTGCATGCTAGTGGGGATGAAGACCTAAATTGACCTGAGATGTGTTTAAAAGAGGTTTTAAGTAATTTAACTAAAAGATTCATGTAGCCGACCTCAGTTAATTGGGGCCACAAGACTTTCTTTGTTTGGGTTTGTTATGCAATTACCATTGCAGATTTTACCAGTTGACCATCATGCGACCACTTTTGCATGATTTGTTTTCTTGAATTACCTGAGCCTTACTTATTTTCTCTAATATGATATGAACTTTTTTGGCTGGTCACTGCTGTGATCCCATTCAAGTTATTATTGTTTCCGTAAGAGCTACACGGGAAAGATGATTTTCTACAAACTCAGTGTGGTTGGAATACAATCTTTTGCAATTGTAACTTTTTAGTCTCAAATATCCTGCTGATAGTTTCAGTTTGTAACAGGCAAGATGGTATCTGAAAGCTGCAGAAGGAGGCTATGTGCGTGCTATGTATAATACTTCATTATGCTACTCCACGGGTGAAGGTTTGGTGCTGAATCATCGGCTAGCAAGGAAATGGATGAAGCGGGCTGCTGATCGGGGTCATTGTAAAGCTCAGTTTGAGCATGGACTTGGTCTCTTTTCGGTACGTTACCCAGACATAGTTTTGCTCTCATTGGAATTCAAATATGAATCATCTTTCTTTATTACTTTTCTGACTTCTTTTAAAAATAGATTTTAGTAATTCTGGTTTTAAATTGCTTGGAAATGTTGCTTTCTATCATGTAATCCATCGGAAGCTGCATAAATCACTAGAATTTGTAATTTAAAATAATGCATGTTGTAGTTGGTTTAATACTTCTATAAGCTGTACTGAATTAAGCACAAAGGTATTGATCAAAAAAAAAAAAAATGAGCACAAAGGTATTTACGGATCCTTTTTCATGAGTAAAAGTGTCCCCCTGTGTTTGGTGGCAAAGTGACCATGCACTACATTTTGAAGTCATTTAGGTAGGGTTTTTTTTGCCATTCGATATACATCAGTGGGGGATTAGCAGGAGAGTTAGTCCATACGAGGTCTAGAAGCTATTCATAGCCCTAAACCCCAAATGCCTTTGCCGAGGCTCGAACCCTGGTCTCGATTGTGGGAGAACCTGGAGATAACCGCTAGGCTACAAGCCCTTGGTTAGGTAGGGTTTGGTTCGCTGGAATGATTTTGGGAAGGAATTCATTGGTCAATTTTTAAACCCTCCTAATGGAATGAGCATTCACCCTCCCAATGGAATGATCATTCACCTACAGTTGGAAGGATGAGTTCCATTTGCCGTGTACTTTCATTATTTTATTGAGATAAAAGTTGGAATGAGCATTTCAAGGAAAGAACTGTTTCATTCCGGCTTCATTCTTGTAAACCAAACACTGCCTTAGTGTGGACAGGAGGGGGAGAAGATGAAAGCTGTTGTATACCTGGAGCTGGCCCATCGGGCGGGTGAAGCAGCTGCAGCTCATGTCAAGAATGTGATACTCCAACAACTGTCTGCTACTTCACGCGAGCGGGTTATACATCTTGCTGATAATTGGCGTGCTCTGCCTTCAGCTCGCTGAGTCATGCAGATTATTAGTTGTTTCCTCACCCAGCGTGTTTCGATGGGAACTCCAAAAAAAATGTAATACAGCCCTACGTTACGAAGGTTTCTTTCTCTCCCTCTGTGCTTCCCTTAGACTTTTTGTTCATTCCTGTAACGTTATCCTCAACGTACTTCTACGCAAGAATAATGTAACTTGGAATTTCTTTTTGTTGGAAGAATGTATTGCACTGTTAGTATTGTAAACTGCATATGTTCCCCACCAAATAGTAGTTTTGTGAGGGGTCTGTTTCCTGGTTTCTGTACTGTAGTTGTCATTTTTTATGGGTGCTGAATAGAGCTTGGATTGCTTGGCCGAATAAAACAGCTATTGTGTCCTAAATACTTTACGCGGGAAGAAGAGCCACTAGTGGTTGAGATACTTGAGAATCATAAAAAATAACAAAAGTTGTTAGTCCAAAGATGGATCTGGGAACATAACGTACGACAAACATCATGGGGCTTACAACTTTTGGAAACAAAAAGAACGAATGTACATTGTGGTAATAATCACATATATTGTTACATACGACTATACGAAAATACGACACAAAATTTACGAAGACATTGAAATTTTTTCAAGATTCCAAGAATGACTTCACTTTGACATTGCAAGCCAATAGAACAATCACTACCAGCGATTAGCATGCATCTTCATCTTTGAAGAAAGAGTGCAGCTCCAACCAAACCAAGCCATATTGAGAACCCTACCCAGAAAGCTCGGTTCTTCTCCCAACCAACTGGCGGCCGCCATACCATGAAGTCCCCTATATAGTCTTTGTCGGATGGAAGTTGGTTGGTTGTTGATCCACTTCTCCTTTCATCTTTGTCCTTGTATTTATCAGTCCATGACCCTGCATAGCTGTAACAGCAGCATAAGAAAATTCCGCGATCACCTACTTCGATTGTTCAAAAGACACAGCAGAAAGTATATAGCTCTACACGATCAAATTCTTATAACCGTATAGCCCACCAAACAATTTCCCCCAACTAGTTAGGTCATTTATCCAAGTTTTACATAGCCCAAACCATCTAAGCTGATAATGTGAAATCTTCCCCCAAGCGGTGCACCTTTAGGCCTCTTAAAACCACCTTGGCCATCTTGTTTTATCCATTTCTTCATGCAAACTAAATAAGTGACCAGCTATGTTACATGGACTCAGATGCGAGTATCGGGTGCGGGTGCAAGTTCAAGCGTCCGACCTTCCTAAACGTTAGGATACTGGGATATGTGTTCCCAAATGGGGTATGGGTACGGAGACACATCCTGTACACTTGTTTGCAGTACATAGTACATAATTTTTTCAGATTATATTGTGAATTATATTTAGAAATGTAGTTAAACGAGAAGGGTTAACAACAATATGTTTTTGCTATTTCCTGTCCATGTGAAAGGCTAGAAATATCACTTTTCTAGCTAATTTGATATTCTTTCTCTATAAATATCATAACAATTAGGGTATCCGATTGTCCAAGGTGGATACGCGTGTCGGACACATCGACACGGTTACTTTAGCCAAAATGAAGGATCCAAGTAACATAGGTGACCAGCGACCTGCCGTGAGCTCGGTATCACATCAGCCTTAGTTCAAGTCATATGTTACCTTCATTCAACGTAGATCTAAGAAGACATGAAAGATGTAAACTCTTTGTGATGATGTGAAGGTAGCTCAATTTGGAATCATTGTAGGATGACAAAATGCTCAGAACTGATCCTCTTGTAAGCCCGTTGACTGTTGAGATTGAAGATACTCATTCCCAAACTTGTTACTTAGGTACTTATGCCTGCTATTCTTTTCAAGCTTAGATTATCATAGCTCGATACCTAACCAGCAAAATACATCAAAAGACCATGTTTTTGACACCTTGGAACATCGTGCTTCAATGAAGTGAGATATCTTAAATAGTAACCGTAACCAGTGCACTAAATAGTTAGTCCATAACGAATGGAATCGACGATCAAGTAAAATTTGAAATCACCTATCATAGCTAGAACCAATCATTGGTATGGTAACCATCTCCTCTCGGGATATCTTCAGCTTAGGTGCTTCCAGAATGTAACGAAGATCAGCAGCTTGGCGTCGGATGCTGAGGACAGGATGCTTCCGCTCTAATTGCTTGTACAAAGCAATGCAATCTGCATGGCGGCTGTTAGCTTCATATGCCATCGCAAGCCATATTTGTATCTACAAAAGCGAAACCATTTTTCGCATTAGCCCTTCATCAAAACATAATGCAGTAACTTCAAAAATTCTGCCGAATTGGCTGAAGAGATCCCTCTTTCATTTATCAACCAACCTCACCACCAAAGAGAGTTGGCCTGTCAATGATTGTGAGCGCCGCTTCAAGATACTCTATGGAGCGTCCATACGTACCCTTCTCGTAAGCCTTTTGACCCAATTGAAACATCAGTTGGGCCATCTTTCTCTGCTCTGCTTGCTCCTTGGCCAACTACTTGCAAATACCAAAACAAACCATCTTCAGCATCACTACTAGCCAGCATAAACAACAGAAGAGAAAAACTTGGGTGCCAGTTGGGTATGGCCACGTGGTGCCAGACCGCGGCCCAAATTTCTTCCCCCTTATCTCTCCTCTTTCTCTATTTGCAATCTGGGCCGTCCAAAACACTTTGGAAGGCTGAGATGCGCGGCTGGGCACCACGCGGCCACACCGACCGGCACCCAAGTTTTTCTCCATACTAGGGGGTATTTGTTTCTGATGAGTTTGAAAATTGATTAATCAAACACCGTTACGCAATTTCCCAAATCGCAAACCAAAACGACATTACAATGCCACATTTAGCTAGGGCTGATAAATGAATCAACAAACCCTTAGAGTTAGAGCTCATGTTTGCTCGTTAAAAGCTCTTTTGAGATCAATTTGTTACAAGAAACCAATGTTTGGACATTTTTTCAAGCTCATTAAGCTCCGAACGAAGCTTCCACTCGTTTGACTTACGATGGTAAAAAAATTCAACCTTTTGTGATCTGCCCGATTAAAATTCTTTTGAGATCGCCTCATAAACAAGCCAAACTTAAACATAGTAAGTATTTACTTTTCAATTCACAAAATTCGAAACCCACAAACCGAAGGAATAACCAACCAACCTTTTCGAGCTCTTTTCTGACTCTAATCCTCTTCTCCTCCTCCGTCTCTCCCTCCACTCCCTCTCCACCACCACCACCAACCTCAACCCTACTCACCAACTCCTCCGCCTTCATCTCCAACTCTTTCATCTCCTCCGCCTCCCTCAATCTCTCCCTCACCGCCTCCTCCCAATCAAACCCATCCACCTCCTCATCCTCCTCCTCTTCTTCTTCTTCTTCTTCTTCCCCGTCCAAATCGTCGTAATCGGCCGCATTATTCGCCTTCGAATTAGCCTTCCCCCTCTCTCCTACTCTCTGACTCCGACTCTCCTTTTCGGAATCGAAGCTGTTGACGGAGATGTGGTGGTGGTGATGGTAAGGGTGGTTTTTGTTGAAGAGGCAAAAAACGATGTCGGGTGGTATGGGGCGAGCCTTACGGTCTAGAAGTATAGGAGGCGGCGATGTCAGGTCTAGGAATAGCGCTGGGTTTCCGAGCACGGCGGCCATGTCGTCGGCTAAGAGCGAGAGAGAGATGGAGATAGGAGTGAGATATGGAGGTAAAGAGATTAGAGTGGGATATTTTTGGTTTTGGCGTTTGGGTTGTGGAAAGACTGAAAAGTCCATAAGATTTGGATTTTGTTGCATTTGCTTGCATGGAAGTGATATTGACACTCCTCATTTTCATATTGGTACTCTCTATTTTATTTTTACTAGCTAAAGTTACTAAATCATCCTTGCATTTTACAATTATTATATTTTCTCTTGCTTTCAAAAGACAAGAGTGATTTTGTAACTTTATCTAATAAAAACAAAAAACAAAATATCAATATTAAAATAGGAGGTGCCAATATCAATTCTCCTCCTTTTATCAACATCAACGATTCTCATTCAACCATCACAACAGCACTTACAAGAATTCCATCCAAAATGCAACAATGGGAATTTCATACACACCCGGTTCAGGAAAGATAGACAAATTGAATCAAATAAAAAATTTACTATGTTTTTCATTTGGACACGAGCCTCGAGCTCTCTCGCACATGTGACATGTATTACAAAAGCGGACAGAATCGAGTTCAGCAACAAAGTGAGTCTAACAATAAGCTCCTATGGCTAGCAAAGATATAAGTCATAGGACAGGACTATTAGTACAGATTTTTTTGTATGAATTTTGAACAAATGTGTTGTTTTGGGCCTCTTCTAGGTCTCAGACGGATGATCGGAATCGTTCATGTTTTTTAAAAAGGTAAATTACACTTATCTCCTCTGAGGTTTCTGACAATACAGAGACCTCCCTTATACTTTATGAAATTCCACTGCCCACCCTTACTTTTCAAACTAATTGTCAGATTCTCCTCTGCCGTTACTATAAAGCTAACGGTGTTAACTTTTTGCGTGAAATGACTGTAGTACCCTTAATATATATTCTCTACCCTAAAAAAAACCATTTTAAAAAAAATAGAGTTAGCAAAAGTCTTTTAATAAAATTACATGTTTTTCATTTTTTTAAAATAGCTTATAAAAAAAAGTACCAAAGAGAATTTTTTTCAAAAAAAATACTTTTTGAAATTTTTTGTTGAAAATATTTTTTCGAGGGGAAAACAATTAATTTAAAAAAAGTTATTTTAGACAGTTTTTTGAAATACGATAGTTCTGAAAATATTTTTTTGGATAAAATATTTTTTTGGATAAAAAATTAGTTTTGGGTTTTTTAGGGTGGAGAATATATACTAAGGCTATTGCGGTCATTTCACGCTAAAAGTTAAAACCGTTAGCCATATAGTAACGACAGGGGGGAATCTGGCAATTAGTTTGAAAAGTAAGGGAGGACAGTGGAATTTTAGAAAGTATAAGGGAGACCTCTGTATTTGTTAGAAATCTCAGGGAAGGTAAGTGAAATTTACCCTTTTGAAAAACAAGAACGGCTCAAGCCAGAAGGCTTGATAGGCTTACCCCTAGACCGGCTCTGCCGTTACTTTTTGGATTGGTACGACGATCATTTCAACTCATTGGTAGGGGTGTTAACGGTCTGGTTTGGTCCGGATTGGTATAAATTTGAGGACCGAACCAAAAGTCTACGGTCCGATGTAATGCAATCCGTGTCCAAACCAAAAGTCTACGGTCCGGTTCCGGTGGTGAGTTTGTATCGTTCTCATCGCGAATGAGTTCGATCGATTACGTTGGTGACATCAAGATTTCATTATTATCAAAGTTACACTAAAGTCTCTAGGTTGAAGATCGAGTTAAGGGAAAAAAGA